>JBBMOI010000009.1:18820000-18892500 GCA_038088405.1 Porites divaricata | reverse complement strand
GGTTCAGTACATGAAAAGATTGACCTTTGAACAGTGAAAGGTCTGTTATGTGGCCAATTACATTTATGCGTGGCGGCAAAGAACTCGTGTCATTAGAAGCAGAATAACATTAGTATCAGTGACCTTGAATATGTTTCTTAAGTTAAACCCTCTGACCTTGAAAAGTGCGCAATACATGTGATCCCAATTATTCTGGGGATTTTTTGTCTTGAGAAAGCACATTAAATAAATGCAAGGTCTATTTTAGTATCCATTTCCCCTCCAATATACCGGTAATTTGCTCAGCACTGTGTTTCAAAAAGGCAGTGAAGTGAGGCAGTCTTGCAGAATTCCCACTGGTTTTTTTATCTGTGCATGGGCTGAAATTTAGTCAGGAATAATATTTTGAAAGATACATGTAAACAGTTACATGTATTGAAGAAATTACTTTACCACTTTTAGTAGTGGAGTACATGTGTACCTCCAAATTATTAAAATAAAATGTTGTGGAAAAAACCTCCATATAATACATGTATTTAAACTTTTGAACTTTTTGCTTTGATTATTTTTAATAATTGAATACTTTCTACCCTCAAATTTTACACATGGAGAAAAAAATTCCACTTATTCCCTGGTCAGGGTTAAGACATGTATTCATACTTTTTTTTCTTTATTTCCTCTTGCTGGGGGTCCAGGTATGGTCCGCCTGTGAGAACACAGTACAGGGTGATCGTGGAGAATATGTCGAGTCGCACAAGCTGGCAGGTGATTCTCTAGATTGCTAAATATAATAGGGCCTAATTCTAAATTTAGGTTAATGTTCTTGTTTTCCACATCAGATGAATCAGGATGTTGATACTATTACATGTATTTAAATCTAGCAAGGGACCCCTTTTTGCCCAGTTCTTTCTTTATAACATTCTATTAATTAAGACATTATTTTTTCTGCAATCCCCAAGAAATGTTGTTGTAAGTTGTGGCATTAAGAGTACTCATTGACAGTGTTTGCTTGTAAAATGTCCTGTCCACATAGAGTGCTTGCAAAATTTTGTATTAAATTATTGCAAACATTTTTGTAACAAATTGTTTAGTGAATTAGCTATTCTGGTAGCACAGAGTACATTGAACAAAGAAAAATGACTCCTAATGAGACAAATAATGCTTTTTGTCTCTTTGTTTTTGCTATTGTCTGTGCTAGTACATATTTTAAGGGTTTAAAGTTTTTAACCTAGGTTGATTCCCTATTTCCTTTGTCTCCTGTCTCTAATTATTCAAATTATGGCCAGGAGACAAAGGAAATTGAGGATCAACCTAGGTTAAAAAATTTTAACTTGAATATAATTTTGACCTGTAACATGTGAAACTAAGAGAACTCAGAAGTTCTGTGGCAGTTTGTGTCCAACTAGTAAATGTACATAATATAAAAAAATTAGGGGGATATTAAGAATTAGATTGTTGCTTTGTTCTTGAGCATAAAGGCTTTTGAATGAAAACAGTCAGCAAAGGTTCCCATTCTTAAATTTTTATTTGTTTGTTGACAGGGCATTAAGGAATAAGCGCTTGATATTGACTAAGCAAACATTACTAAAGAGATGTTGGCTGTTTTGAGAGAGGTTCCTTTTATGTGTCACTACCTTGCGATGGTTGTGAAAGCGTGCGAATTAAGGATGTGAAGTGACTATAGTGATATGGGTACAGTGATAGATGGGAAGCCTTCTTGTCATCTGTGTGCGGGATACTAATCTAAAACTGTGATATATGAGAAATTGAAGAAAGTTGGTATTCAGGTAAGACAGAGAAGACAGTTGGTTTGAAATGATCAAGAAAGATGATTAAAGAGTTTTGACAGAAGAAAAAAAAAAAAATTTTACTATAACTATTTTGACATTGTAATTTTGTTCTAGGCGGCTACAAATTTGATAAATCAATTTTAATTTTTTGAAGCATTTTGAAAGGGTTAGCAGTAACGTTTGCCCCACTTGAACTGCCAGGGGATCAGTTTGATTTGTATGTCAACATAAGCAAACTCTGGTGATTCAAGTTCGAAAACAGTTAAAACAAATTAGTGATATAACATCACCAAATTAATAAAATAGTCTTTCAATAATATTTTAACCCAGAATTTTCTGAAGGAAAAATCAAGGATAATTATTGTTGTAAGGGTACATGTATCATTGTCATTTTTCTACTGCCAAAATGTTGACATCTTTTTGTACATGTGTTACCCTCACAGGACCTCAAAGACCATCTTCGCCAGATGAGCAATGCAAAACTAACATATGCTGATGCACACAAGAAGAGGGTTGGAGAAGGGTAAGTGAAAAGGGTATTATAAATACACCTTATTCGATGGTTTAGCATATAATACGTGCGGATATTTTGCGAGTTGCGTAGTATTTTTCCGAGCCCCAGAGGGGCTCGGAAAAATACAAGCAATGAGCAAAATGTCCGCTCATATTATATGCTAAACCATCGAATAAGAGGTTTATTACGTATTCCACTACAAAAAAAATTGCTATTTGGCAATTGGTTTCTATTTTTTGGTAAGAGTATTCAGAAACATCCTGATTCTGTTAGCCATAGTTGCTCCTTCTCCATCCGCCGGTATTCGCCCTGTTGTAAACCGGTTAAACCAGGACACTACAGTGTATTATGGCCTCGTATTTTGCTTGTTCTCTTGACCTTATATGGTAAAATGACGTAATAGTGGAATAATAAAGTGAATTATTTGCTATGAAATCACTAATGCTATAACTGAGAAGGCACAATTAAGAAGAGATTACATTCATGACATAATATTCTTCATTGTTTTCTCGTAGCACTGTAGAATTTGAATCTCGTGAAGATATGCACGAGTGTATCAGGAAGGCAGATAACACAGAACTTGGTGGCCGCAAGATACGGCTGGTTGAAGTAAGTTCATGTAGCCCCATTATGCCTGTCTTCTTGTTTTGAGAAGTACACGTAAAAGAAAGTACTGTTACAGTGCGACTACTGTGACCGTGGCCACTTAGACAAAGTTGACCAATCAGAATACAGGAAAATAACAATACATTCCAAGAAAGTTGGTTGTGGGCCACACAGGAGTTCTTAATAAAACAATAACTTACTCAAATATTTCACCGGACAATGTTTTTCTGTTCGAGACGTTACATATAACACCCAGAGCCCAGTTGTTCGAAGGCCAATTAGGGCTTAACCCTGGGTTAAATTTAAACTGGGTTTCTTTTTCTACATGTATGTGCAAAGGTATTTTCTCGGATAATTTTCTGTTATTTTTAGAGCTTCCAATCATCAGCTTGAAGACTAAAACTGAAATGCTTTTTAAGCTTTTAAATCTGAATTCAAATCTCGCACTAACTCTGTGTTTTCTTAACCCAGCTTTAAACAACTCAGCCCAGGAGACATAATTATTTGCCCGAAGCATGGGCTTTTTTTCAGCAGGTTCAAAATGTCAGGTCTGTAGGTTGTAATTGGTTGATTTTGATCCATGTAGTTTATTTTGATTATGCTTGACAACTACCTTTCTTGGAGTGTATTGTTATTTTCCTGTAATCTGATTGGTCAACTTTGTCTAGATGGCCCTGGTCTTAGAAGTCGCCCTGTAAAAGCACTTCATGTTACACTTGTTGCTGTAATGTAGTTTTTCACCCATGATTTCTATAATAATATTATCATTATTTCTTCATCCTGAGTTAGAAACTCTTTAATATCATTGCTATGGTATGTTGTTACAGTATGTTATTGTTTGTTACCATCTTGTGGTAAAGGATTAAGCTGATAAAAATAAAGCAGTATCATTGATCAGTCAAATATTATTGAAAACTTACTGTCATGATCAGCTGTTTTAAAATGTTTTTTTTTACTTTGTAGGATAAAGGTCGCAGTGGCTCCCCTCCTAGACGTGGTGGCTACAGCAGAAGATCTCGATCTAGGTCACGATCACGCTCCAGATCAAGGTCACGTTCTCGCTCTCGTTCGCCAAAAAGACGATCAAGGTAACATACTGTACACATCTTTTAAGAGAACATTTTATGTATAGTAGTGAGTGTTTGAACAAGTAGTTTAACTTCTGAAGTCAATAGTTCAAGGAAGTTATTCCAGTACACTCAGTTTTAGATTCTGTAATTAACCTGTTTATTATTGAGGTCATAGCTTGTTTGGTTCCTGCTTAGTAGTTAAGATTAGCGCAGCAAGGTAAAGGCAATAAAATTTATGTCAGCTGTACAGCAGAACCTCGATAATTATGGCAAGCCTTTGTATAACAAAGTCATCTGTATTACAAGTGGTAATCTTCACCCCACCACCAGTAATTGTGCATGACAGTAAAATATTGGAAAAGAACCTCAATGTAACTAAACCTTTGTAGTGACATTCCTTGGCCATTCGTTTTATCATTCAAAGCTCCACAGTGGTTTATGTAATATTAAATCTTTTGTGTTTGTTTGTAGGTCTTTGTCGCGTTCCAAGAGTCGTTCAGCCTCAAGGTCCCCTCCACGTGCCCAGAAGCAATCTCGTTCACCATCCCCGTCCTCTCCACGAGGTGCATCACCTGGTGGGAAGCGGGAAGACAGTGACAACTGATCATGCACATTATGGGACAGACTGTTTTACATTGATTGTTCCTAATTTTTGCAAAGCCATGGTGCTTATTGTGTTGACTTAGATAAAGTTATGTTAAACTTCCACTTAACCTTTTTTTAAGCAAGTGATGTGGGAATGATTGATTTACCTTCGTCTACATGTTAGTTTTATATTCATTACTGTCACATGTAGGTTTTGCTTCCTGGCTTATAATGTGCATTTCTTTATTCAGAAGAGTTGATATTAATAATTTGTTTGTTTTTGAAAGTCTGCACGTAAGGTAGCGATAATATTTATGACCTCATAGTCCATGCATATTGTACGAATAGAATTTTTTCAATAGATCAATGTTATAAAATATATTGTCCATATGTTTTGTTAAACTGTTACTTTCAATAAAATTTGTGTATTTAAACAAAGTATGCATCTTTTTACTTACAATTGTTTTTCTGTTTGTCCTTTGGACTAGAACTCTGACTCATCATTTTTATGGTCTTGATGACAGAATTGAGTGGTTTGAAAACCAGCACTTCATACGCTTCTCACTGCTGGTGCTCGCAAGCCCAAGTCAAATACACCCTCTGCTTCCCAAACAAACATATGGGTCTTTTCTTTGGCACCCCTTCAGTACAGTGCTTTTTCAGGTTAATAATAGTTAATCTAAAAAGGCAATATTATTGTTATTGGATAATGAACAAATCATAGACTGTTTACAGTCTCCTATTTTTCTGTAAGTTCATCTAGATTAGGAACTGCCCTTTATTTATCTGATGGCCATCTTAGTTTCAAGTATCCCAAGGGAGAGTTGCTGGCAGGAAGCCTCCTTTCAACCCACCCCCTGCTACCTGATACTCCCACCCAAAGCAACAGCTCAGGTAAAGGAGCTCAGGAGGCGGAGTGGTTAGAACGCTGGACTTGCAATTCAGAGGCCCCGAGTTAAAATCCCGGGGGGGGGGGGGTACTCCCATACATGGGCTATATAGGTACGTGCCGCGGAATAGGGTATGGTTTTTGAGGTTCTTGGTCCTTAAATAGGGTATCTTGTTTGACCCTTTTGTTTCTGTGTCCCTGGTGTGGTCCTTAAATAGGGTAGCTTAATTGTATTATCTAATACTGGAGTGTGAAAACGCCCGCCGGTTATGATTGCATATTATTAAACTAGGCTTATTCTAGTATTTTATGCTTGATGCTAAACATCCAATGTTACAGAGAAGAAATAACGTTTTCCTTTTCATGCTATTAATAATTTTGTTTTTCCCTTGAATAGGGTGTCATTTTTCAGCTTTCGGCCTTAAAAAGGGTATCAGTATTTGCTTTCTTAGTCCTTAGATAGGGTTAGGGTTCATGAACCTTTGCGGCACACCCCTATCCAAAATTCGCGGGAGTACCCCCCCCCCCCCCCAGGTTAAAATCCCACCTTGACCACTAGCTTTGCTCTTGGTAGTCTTAAGTTCAAATCCTCAACCACCCTTATAAGTATCCAACTGGTTTTCCTCCCACCAGTTGGGATTCTTAACCCCATTATGTTTGATGGAAATTTTTTGTTTCAGGGATTTGTTCGGCCACACTAGCATTAGTGCTATTAATACTGCCAAGGGTTAATAATGGAATTTGATTTTATTTTTTTTAAATGAGCTTGGTTCAATTAGTCTTGAGAAAAAAGGAGATCTGAGCAATGTTCTCAACTGCAGGTGGAAGAAGATTATGATACAAGTATAAAAGCATTGGGAGTTTTGTGTCATTCACTCTAAAAAATGTTCAAATTACCCTTTCATACCAAACAATACTTTGTTTGATTAACAAAATTCATTTTAAGTTTGTTCATTCTACCACTACCTCCTTGGTGTGACCCACTGGTACCAACATACCAACAGCTTAAACTCATTGTTTTGGTCATCTGTAGCCACGCTGAAAATAATGATTTCCAGCAAGGATCCTTTCAGGAATTGCAATGAGCACATCTGTGGGTTTCATTTGAGTAACGCTCTTCCTGAAGCTCTCGCCAATGTGAGTGATACACTGAAAACCAGTTTTATGAAACTCCAGTAATCCAACAGAGGATCAGGAGATATTATTATAAAAGGGCAATCTTTTACATAGAATTTAATGTTTGATATTCCATTAGAAAATAATATGAACTGTACTTAGTGTTTATAAATTAATCTAACTCTTCACACAGGCTGTCATGATGTCACCACTTGCTTGAGGGGCTGTTCAAGGTAGCCAGCAAGGGCGTCTGTCTGTTGGCAGGAAGAAAGTTCAAATAATTTTTAGGTGGCAGTTTGAATTAAGTAAAAAAGTAAAAATTCCAATCACATGGTGTAGGTATACTCTGTCTTCAAGGTAAACTATTTTTTCCTATAATTATATCAATGAGGCTAGCTGGAAACAAAAACAAAAACTGAAGCATACATTGAAGTTACATGTACGAATAACCACTGACTGTGAGATGGTTAAAACTTTCATTTAAATATAGGATAGGCAGCAAACTACATTACATTTTAAAGTCAATTTTTTGGACCCATGAATTATTTTATTATTTGTTTTCAATTTGTAGTCTGATTTTTACTATTGAATGATAATGTTTTATTTTTATCTCCAAGGATATTAGATTAATTTATTTTGTAAAGCTAGCCTGAATTTTAGACATATCTTCAACATGTCAGAAATGCAAGATACGACACGTCTGAAATTCAGGCTTCTTTAGAGTGCCATAAATTACACTGTATAAAATAATAATAAATTATTTGTTATCGCTGTTATTTCCAAAATTTAGAAGGAACACTGTTTGAGATGTTACTTTACCTTTGCCTTTAGCATTCCAAGACCAACTGATTCCTGTGCATACAAACACAGAATCAAGTTGGCTACTTTAGTGATTGCAACTTTCCCATTCTGTAAAGAATTCGAAAAACAAAACAAAACATTATAAAAATGGAAATCTAAAAGCCCAAACTGTGCTCTATGCAGAATTGTAGGGAGCCCAAAACTCTGAACCTGTAGGAAACCCAGGTTGTCCAGCACTTGAGGTTTGAGGAAAACCTAAGATTTGGACCTTGTTGCCTAAAGCTAAATTAATGTAAGTTGCCACAGGCCACCAGGCATACGTGTACAATACTGTGATTTGACTAAATATGACTATCGCATTGTAACTTTTGAGCCTGAGAAAAGAGGCAACATTTTGTGACACCACCACTGGTTTCCCTGTGAAGTGACTTCTGAGGAACAAGAGCAGAAATTCCATACTGATGACACGTCACTACCCAGATTTGGGTAATTTTTTAAAAAAAATTCTAGTGAGCAGCACACAGCAACAGATCTTGTCAACTTGCTTTATTTTCTCCGACCGGTTTCGTCTGATCATACAGACCTCATCAGGGACTTTGAACAAGATACATAAAGGAACTTATTTTATACCTACGCTATAGAGTACAAATCACATTCCAACTAGGGTGTGAACAGCAAAAAACACCCACAGATTTTGTAGAGGATATGACTAAAATCCTGCAAATGTGCAATGTTTAATTTTGGGGCTCACAGATTTAACGTTAAATCCGTGAGCCCCTGATTGGTCATGCAGCAAGGACAGTTTCCTTCAACCAATCAGAACCACCACCCACATCTGGGTAGTGACATGTATGGCACTTTTGCATTCATTAATTCCTTAGACATCTTTTTGCGGGGAAACAGACTATAAACTCTTTGTCTTTATAACATAAGCCTTTAAAGATACATGTAAGTTGATTCTTGATGAATAAACACAGTGTGAATTTTGAAGTGTGTGACTGGAGGAAACAGTTGAATATACAAACCTCACAGTCCATAAAGATCATCTTAAGTTCATCATTGTGGAAGGCCATTTTACCATTCTTTTCATAGGCTGCCCATATACTAGAAGCAATAGCTGCTGTGACTTTAGCATCTTTGTCTCCTGATCCAGCATATGATAACAATGATCCTTCTTGATTAATAAGTCTTTGAGAAAAATGTCACAATGTCAAGTTTTTCACTTAAGTGAATAGAGTGGCAAATGAATTCATTTCTGCACAGGCACTCCAAGCTTAATTCACATGAAGCATGCAATGGGCAACTATAAACATTACAACATTTGTGAGGTGTGTTACACTGGTCAGTTTGAAGATTGTGAAGGTTTGCATGGAATAGCAACCAAAAAATAAGATAAGGTTAATTTTGAATAAAGTTATGTTTAGTTACCATCTTTTTTATGTCGTTTTCCTTGCCATTTGCTTTTTAGCCCGATTTCTACCTATCTCGATGATTTATTACCTCCTGGCATGAGTTGCCATTGCTAAGAGAATGACAAGGTGGAACAGTTAGTTCTGGGATGCCCTAGAGCTGCTCCAGGTTACAAAAAAGACATGTAAAATAAGCCTGCTGCCAAAATTCCCCCATAGAATCAAAGAAGGGAAGCAAGCATTTCCTGCTGGCACTATCCCAGACCAATTAACGCAAACTTTAACTCTTTATTGTCCAGCAATCTAAACATTTATTAATTAAAAATTAATTTTGTACATGTGACAAGCCATAAATCTTGTGTGGGTGTAGGCAAAATTTGACCAGGGAACTCCTGAAGCACACAATCTTAAATTTTATTGTTACCCTGCATGCTATCAGAACATTAGCAATTGCCAAGGCAGCTTGTCCGAGTTCCTTTCAAAATACAGTCAAACCTGTATATGATGGTCCTGTATAAAGTGGTCACCCTGTCTGATACGGTCACCTTGCCATTTCCCAAGGGTGTCTGTTGTACACAGGTTTGACTGTAAATTTTGTAAAGCGAGTTTGACTAAGAAATGAAGGTTTGTGGGAAAGGCAATTTGGCTACAACTGGTCTGCAGAAAACACTTGCCTCCCTACATACTTTTAATCATTTACACTGGGAATTGTGGTAGCAGGCTTATTATACCTGTCTTTTTTATTGTTTAGAGCAGAGGGCATCCTGGAGCACATCCTTGCCTTGTTCTTTGCTTTACAGGATGAGAAATCGTTGGGATTGGCAGAAATTGGCACCAACGTGACATCAAAGGATGGCAAGTTAACTTAATAAATTAACATCATAAATTATATCCCTTTTCAATTAAACCCCTTGCAATCTCTACATAATTATATATCTATACCACAGCGGTTTTAAGAAATACACATTAATTTTTCAAATAAACGGAATCTTTGATGGCATAAGAATATTTGACTAGCAGACCTCGCCAAAGCATCCGAATTTATGATTGGTCCATTTCTGTCCTATATTGTCTGGTAAGCTTCAAAACGACTATCTTTACAAAAGTGCACTTAGTTGTAGACTTCTCCTTTTTCACCAGCCAGGTGATGTAGTATATGCAACAATGGAGTCTTTTTTTCATGAAGGTTCTTAAATCTCCACGGAGTTGTACTTCAAACAAATTGAAGTCGATCACATTGTAGAGAACATGAAGAAGTTTCAGGAATTACGTCAGCAGAGCATGATAAATGAAATTGTCCTCATCTGCAAGCTTCTGCTGCTAAATCCTCCAACCATTGCAGTAGGAAAAGGTCCTTTTCGGCAGCTCAAAGGTTAAAAACATCACTAACAATGACTAAAGAAAGGTTCTAAACAGCCGCACGGAGAGAACGGACAAATTTTGAAGTAAATGAAACACGCAAAAATTATGATGCTGCTCTGCATGGTTACACTTTTTTGTTACTACCTCCTTTCTCGTTTGGTAAGCTTTTACAAAAAATGATTGATGAGTTGTAACTGCATTAAAACGTATTGAGTCGGCAACAGGTAAACCATTTTTAAAGTCCACAACCCCCACCCCCCCTCTCTCTGCACTTCAAAAGAGGTGGATCGGCCCCCGCACATTGAAAACTGCTCCACGGGCCCTGCAACTAGGAATAATGACTGTGAATGTAGGTCGAAATCGATGTCTGGGATTGCATGCTTAAAGGCATTTAGAGTAGTAACCTCAATAATATCATTGCTTAGGTTATTCCAGTCCTTCAAAGTTCTTGACACAAAACCAAAATTATAGTAAACATTGCTACATGCAGATAACTGAATAAATGTGTTAGGATGAAACTGCTTTGTGACTCGCTGTTTATGAATTACATGGGCTGGCATAGGAAGGCTAATGTGATTATTTTTGGCTTTCCACATAACAATCAACCTTGGCTTGAGACAGTCTATGCCTCTGAAGAGGGGCACCCACCCCAGCTCATTAAGTTAATTTGCAACAGACCCGGGACCTTGATTAACAAGACTAAACCCATCTTGCTGATCTACATTGTACCTTTTCTAGTTCTAAAATATCCTTAGCAAGATAAAGACCCCAATTGTACACTGCTACAACCAGTTGCAAAAATGTTCAGACACTCTGGCAACAAAACAACCTTTCTTGCTTCAAATCACTGCCAGTCACAGGTCTGAGAGATATAATGCTGACCTCTCTCCTCCCTTCCATTCAAAGTTGCTCCTCCTAGTTTTGATCATGGTTTTGTATTGCTAGCAACTTTGATAAGGGATGGAGGGGGGACCACAAGCACAAGATCATGGACAGGCCATTTAAGACAAAATACAGTACAGTGTCTCAAATACTTTCATTTGTAACTGGTTGAAGCATATTCTAAGTGTGGTGTTATGATTATATGCCCTCTCCTTGACTGTTAATTTTGTGGACAATTCCCTAGGTTCCTCCTTAAATAAGCTAGAGTTTGATTTCCTTTCTTAGTGATTACTTGAATATGTCGATTCCAGCTAAGATCAGAGGTTAATTTAACACCTAATTAAGGATGGTGTGAGGAGACAAGGGGAATAGAGGATCCTTGAGCCTTATAGTTGAATGTTACCTGGCGGTTAGACCTGTTAGATCTCATACAAATCTTCAAACCAGACAGTGAAACACAACATCTCACAATGTTGTTATGTTTAGGGTGATTTCAGGCATTAGGACAGATTAGACAGTATCACTACTGATATGTTATCTTCACTTAAATGGAGATCTCTGGAGCTCAGGCGATCTGATGCACATCTTTGTATGTTGTACAAGCAGTGTAATGGATTAGCCACTTACGAATGCGACAAACTTCAGAGAGAACATAAGAGCAGAATGGACACCAGGCTCTCATCTCTCTGTCATCGATTTGAACAGCCACGTTGTACATGTGATTATTATAACAACTCTTTTTACCCTAGCTAGGACAATTGAACAGTGGAACAATCTCCCACCAGAAATTATAGCAATTCCATCATAATCTTACATATCGATTAGCAATTTTACGTTACTGTTGTATTCATTGTTGTAATTTTTATGATTTAAAGCAGTCTGCAATACTCTGTTGAGAGTGAAGACTTAATTGGTAAATAAATAAAAATAAATACAAATCTTCAAACCAGCCATTGAAACACAACACCTCACAATGTTGTTATGTTTATAGTCGCAAATAATTTGTAAGATTGAGGTGCCTGTGATTTAAAAAAGAAGGTTGAATTGATAAACAAACCGTGTTTAGAGGATGGCCAGGGCTTACAGTGAAGCATGGGGCAAAACTGAGAAAATTATAGTCAATGTCAAATAACAAAAGTGATGTCTAATTTAACTTATTTACATGAAATTCAGTAGTTTATTCTTAATTTCCTCCAATAAAACGCGACGAAGCAGGTCTGGGGTCATGAACTTTACTAACACCTTGAAAGTGACAAAAGGGTGAGTGACAAGTAGCAAAGACCTTTAGAAGGCATGTCTGAGATTGATCACGAAACCAAAGTAATCAGGAATTGAAACAAAAAATCAATGCTTCGTTCTGAGCACTTACATATAGTCTAATTCACTTGAGGCTTTTGTTACACACTGGCTACCCACAGGTGCCTTTAAAGTAATGTATGTCAGCTGCAGAAGTTTAAAATGTTATTGTAACACAAGTAACTTACAAAGAGCTGATAACTCCTCCACTTATGGCTTGAGACAGGATCTCTGTAAGAACTTTAGGCTTGAGCATTTTCACCTGTGGAAACTCCGGTAACTCTACGTCACGAGGTTTGTCAAACGAATAAGCATGTGACATTTACTCTGGTAAAATATTCACTAAAATCTCAGCGAGCAAAGTGGTCATCTGACCGCCTCAAGCAAAATCAACGTCACGTGCCTCGAGCTTTAATTGCCTCTTTATGTAAATATCTCAATGTGTGCCGTTGGCACAACAGCTCGCTCGTTTGGGTAGAACTGGTCCCACGTTCCTCATTACTGTCGGAATTATGCTCATCCCCGAAAATTTGTTGAGCAATTGGTATTTTTACTTCGGAGCGCTGCAAATAGCTACGGGGTGGGGTCAGCCTGAGACTCTTACAAAATACCACACCGTGGGGCCCCCAAAAAAGTTGCAAACTGCCCTACCCGTGGAACAAGAGGAAAATTATGTTTTCTCAGGGAACATGGGCTCCTCAGGTTTTCTTAAGTTACAAGGGGTTATTAAAAATAAAAATAATATAATATTGTTGTAATAAATTAATAAGTATTATCATCTTTTCAACATGAGTTCTATTTGTAAACTTAGAAAAAACAGCAAAGAAAAAGGAAGGTTTTCTTGGACAGTCAAGTCGTGCAGTCTTATGAGAAGTACATGATATTACTTGACCTTGCAGAATAAAATCGGCCCCTGCCCTGATGTGACAAGAAAATGAACCGGTAAAATACACGAATAATAATCATTCAAGACGTTCGTAACTACATCTGTTGTTGTTGGTTTTTGACAAAGTTACCGTGCAGCAAATGCCCCTTGTTACTGAATTTAAACCCGGTTAAAGTAAGTCCATGATGAATGGAATAAAATACAGATAAAGTAAAATAGTAGTCTAGGCTACCTACCCGAGCCATATTATGATGTAGGTCTTGAAAATGGAACTCGTTCTCTTCACAATTTTGAAAGGACTGTCAGTGAGTACAATAATCACCATCAAGAAAAAGTTTTGGAAAAGAGAAAATGGACCAAAATGGTGGACTGAGAACCTTTGCTTCTGTTATGATTTTATTGTTTGAATTAACACGTGAAATACGCTTGATGATCTTTTTGTCACGGGACAATTGGAAGCACTTTTTATAAAAAAAAAATATTTCACTCTTTTCAAAAGATTTACCAAAAGACCGTTGAGATTTTTTTCGATTTTTAAAACACTAGATGGGTATACAGCCTCGCTTTAAAGAGGATCCAGCGAAAACAGACGTTTCGCCTCGCTCATCGCCGCTGGGGACGTTTCGCGAGGAGGAATGTCTGCGACTCAGCGACAGAAATTCCATACCGACGACGTAAAATCTGTCCGGAATCCGGTCATAAGCGATGATTGGACGACGGAATAGTTACATTGTTTTAGCTTTTGTTTACGAATGACAGACAAAAGACAAAAGGCCACAAAGGTCAAATGTATAAAACGCGGTGAATCTATAACAAAACAGTCAATATTGTGGAATACATTCTTCTCGTCAAGAAGAATTTGAGTTTTGCTGGAGCTCGTTCGCAGATGAACACAACACTTCAGGCCAAAAACAAATTTGCATTTGGAACCCGGGGGATACTTCCTTATAAGAGGCTAATGGGGATGTGCCGCTGGATACGGTCGCATTTTCACGACTGGATTGACTATAATGGGGTCGCACACTTTTGGATTTTTCGCAGGCTACCCAGCCTGAGAAAACAGACGACATTTCGCGACGCCACCACCGGTTTCCCCCCGGAAATGACGTCAGACTTACCTCAACCAATCAGAAGCACTACCTTGATATGGGTACTGACACGTCAGTATGGAATTTCTGCAATCGTTTAATTCTACATCAGTTTACGGGGAAACCAGTGGTAGTGTCGTGAAATGTCTGCTGTTTTCTCGAGCTAGAATAGGCCATTTCCGAGTTGCCCCAAACGTCTGTTTTAAAGCGAGGCTAAGTGTACAAATTTGAAACTGAGAGTGTTTGAGACTCGGGAAATGACCAATTTACCCAGTCCACACACCATCGTTTTTTTAACTATCACGTGCCTGGCTGCGCAACAAGACACGTATTAAGCATAAAAAAGAAAGCTCTTTATCGCATTACGACATCTGGGTTTTGGACTGGTAGCGGCATTCGTGATTAAATAGTTCGGCAGAAGCCCATCACTAATTTTTATTTTATTTTTATTTACCAGCTTTTCTGGACACAGGCTTGCCCAGAGGGAGTGGGCATGAATGAGACTCACAGGTCCCATGCAAGGTGCCATCCCTACCCAATCCAACAACCCGTAAAGGTTGGCCACACCACCGGGGTCTAGGTCCCCTACTCTTTTCGAACAGTGGTGTGGGTTCTTTTACGTCCCACAAGAACAGATCAGTGAAAGTGCTGTGAGACGGGACCTACGGTTTTCCGTCCTCATCCGAGAAGACTAGAAAGTCTAACCATTTGCAGATGTCATTACAAATGCAGCACTTTCTTCTCAGTTATTTAAAGAGTCCCTGAGTGCTGGCCCGGCCGGGGTTTGAACCCGCGACCTCCCGCTCAGCAGATCGGCGCTCTTCCAACTTAGGGGGTGTTTACATGAGAAAACTCGCACCGGGCGCGAGTTTCATACCGACATGACTTTTTGATTTCGTATTGCGTTTACATGATGACTGGGTTATTTCACATATGATCTCGTTATTTGAAGGTACACTTCATGTTGATAAAATGCACGTATGATTCAAAATCGAAAACATTAGACCGATTTCACACCGAAACGGGTGGTCGTTTCGTGTTTACATGATACCGTTGCGAGATTTCGTACTGGAGTGAAATTCTCGCCCCGGTGCGACAACCGGAGTGAACTCACGCCGGGGCGACTCGCGCCGGCATGACTTTTGTGGTGGTATCATGTAAACAAATGTAGAGCCATGAGAGGGAACCAGAGTGAACTCGTCGCGGCGCGAAAGTCGCCACGGTGTCATGTAAACAGCCCCTAAGCTAACCAGCGCTGAGGAAGTTTTTGTGATAACAACAATTCCACCACTCTTCTTCCAGTCACATTTAGCCACTCATGAGCACCCTTTGTCTTTTAATTAGTTTTTACCGGGGCCTGCCGAAGGCGGGCACCGGTCTTAAAATGCAGACGATTTCTGTCGTTTTTTCAACGTTACATTGTTAGGGATATATCGCTGACTGAGATATATCGCTGGCTCGTTACTTTGGCTCGCTCATTGAAATCTTATCCGCCATTTTAAAAAGCACTGGAGGGCAGGCATGGAGGACATTCAAGAGAAAGATTGTAGCTTTTTGTTCCCCAACCTTTACTATGGACTAGTTTATGAGCGAAAATTTAAGAGTGAATATTTGGAGAGACAAATTTACGAGCGATCACTTAAGAGTGAACCTTCCATCGTGAAACTTATCGAGAATAAGAGCGACTTATCAAAGCTATCTACATTGAGTGAACCTTCCATCGTGAAATTTATCGAGAATCAAAGCGAACACTTATCAAAGCTAACTTTATATCGTCTTAAAAAACGTGCTACAAGGCGATCTAGACGTGCTCGTGAACCGAGCAGAAGTCCCAACAAGAAGAATAGCATGTTGAAGAAATTTGTCTTCAAAAAGATTTCAACGATTGAGATACCAAAGTCTTCAAAGCTCCATCGCTATGTTAATAAGGTGAGAAAACTTTCAGTCATGCACGATATAAATGTAATAACAAACGCGATCCAAAGATAATTAACTTAAATAAAATGGCTATACCCAAGAAAGCTTATTTGTTGTCTTTCTTTAGCAGGCATGTATTATCACACGATGATGAAACTAAAATTAAAGCACATCGATATTTATCATTGTTTTTTTGCAATTGTGTGAGTCATATGTGAATTTCAAACTAAGCAAAGATGTTGAGAAGAATCCAGGACCTACTCAATACAACACTGATCATCATGAAGTAATAATTAGACCTTTTATGCAAAATCACAGCTCAACAATGCAGTTGACCTCTCCTATTTCCTCTGAGAATTTGATACAGTCAAGATTAGGTGAACTTGGTTTACAATCAATAGATGTTGGCGGTTCGGGTGATTGTTTCTTTAGATCTGTATCAAAGAATTGGCAAAAAATCTAAATGAAAAGGCTGCTTCTTACAACGATATCCAAAAGAAGTAAATTTAATTTGGTCATGTTAACAATTTTTAAACACCCGGGTACCCTGTGCTATTGTCAGAATTTGAAGTAGGGAGCAACAACTGTAACCATATAAATATTAATTCGATTAGTTTGCACACGGAATGGTTTAATGCGACTATATTTACCACTTATCAATAAATGAGATCCCTGTGTATTGCAAAATATAGTTACAGAATTCATCCTAGCGAGTTTTCATCAGTCTAAAGAATATTTGCAATAAAAAAGATTTTCATGTCGCCCGACAAACTTGTTGATGGAAACTACCCTTCCACGTGGCCCCGGTAAAATTCACGAAGTGATTCTTGTTACCCCTAAATTAGCCGTTTTCACCTCAACGTGCTTGGCGCAGGAGCAGAGGTTTTGCAATTGCCAAGAACACGTGTTATGGACCATGTTGAAAAGGTTGCATGTTTTCAATTGCGGCTTTTTGTTAATACAAGTATTACATTCGTTTCTCAAAAAGCAACTAAGCCAAAAATAAGAATTTTATTTCAAAGGGAGTGGTGACATCATAGGCTCCTAAAATGGCCTATTGAACCTGCCCACACACCATCGTTTTTTTACTGTAACATGCCTGGCCGCGCAACAAGGCGCGTATTAAGAATAAAAAAGAAAGCTCTTTATGAAAGCCGCATTGCGACATCTGGGTTTTGGACTGGTAGCAGCGTTCGTCCTGTTCGGCAACCATTAAAAAGCAACTACGACGACGACGACGACGACGACTTCAAAAAACAATAGGTTTAATGATCAAAACAACAGCTCAGCACGTGCATTATGCTCTTTAGTACATTTCTTTGACGTCCACTGCACGACTACGACGTGAAACCTCCTAATTTGACGTTTTATGGAGGACGTGGACATACGACGACGAATTTTCCTTCCTCTTTTTAAACTTGAATAAAATCCTTAACAATTCAACTCCAGGAAAAGTCGCCTGCATTTGACGTATTGAGCGAGTCCAGATAGACCAGATTAAGTCTGAAAGACCGCAAATTCATTTTTTTAGCGACGTTTTCACTGCCGTCGTCGTCGTCGTTGCTTAAGGTCCCTAATTACATCTGACGCCAGGCGTTCGGCCATCAAAACAGTCAGAGCGAAATGATTAATTCAAGTTTAATAATTCACTCCTAAGTCAAGAATAATATCCTAATATGGAGCTAAATAGAACAATATGGAATCCTATATTAAACATTCCCGGAAAGCTGTTTTATTATTTTAACTTTCTATAACTTTCTACCAATAAAAACTATCAAGGCAAAAAATGTTTTTTAGCAAAATATAACAATACATCCTAATTAGAAAAAAAATTCCGATTAATTAACTTGACAATATTTATTCTTTAGAAAGTAGTTTGTTTATTATCATTATTCAACTCTGTCTTTCAAACGGAAGATACAATAATCGGTGACTAATGAGTCAGTTTTTTATATATATATCTTATTTTAACTGACATTAACCTTTAAAATAAAACAGGAAATAACGGGAACCCTTTAATCAAGCCTGTTTTGATTATAATAAAAATCAAAGTAAAGACATCGATAAAAGAAAGCTATAAAAGTTAAAGATTGAGATAAAATCAATAACACGCATCTCTTCAGAAAGAAGCGGCATTATCAAACGCTAATACAAACAAAATTTGACAACTTTGAGGAAAACCCAACGTTTTCGACTCTAGATTCTCTAATGATTTCAAAATTCGAGCCAAAAACAGATATAGCGACTACTCGAGCGGTTTTGAACTGAAAAGAAAAAGAAGAAAAAAGCGTCTACATCTTAATCACACGCGTTTTCGTCAGTGCTTTTGCACCTCCCCCAACCACCAAATAATCTCCTTCCCTCGCCACTGGAAACTGGGCCGAATTAACTGTCACAAAGACTTCTGGGACTGTCACTGACCGGCAAGTCCCTAGTAACGATCCCAGAAGTCTTTGCGAAAATTAACTGGCCCCAGTTTCCTTCTGTCTCTTTGTTTTGTCACGCAACTTCTTGAGGAGGAGCATTGGGTAACGACAAAAAAACGGGTGAGTGGGAGACTACCTTCTCGAACGCTCCCTAAAGCGCAAGGATTTCAACCAGTTGAAATCATTGCGACCAAGTACATTCTAGCCATATGTCTTAAGCAAAGGCTTTTACAAATGTGATTCTACTGGGTCCTATTACCAAGTAAACAGAAAATAATCGCTCGTGTTTATATCGCACCGCAACTAATCTAGGAAGAGCCTCTTCCTATTAGCTAGAAGTTCGCAATTATGATTGTAAACCAGCTCAACGATCTCTGGTCTACAAAAATTCAGAACGAGCCCTCGCAGTCTATGACCTTAACAGTCTAGGTTGTACGCTCACAGGAAAAAACGGGAAAAAGATAAGACCTGCTTGGTCCCCTTCCCCTTTTTTCGCGCTCCACGCTCCACGCGCTTCGCGTGAGTTGAGCTACCCTTCCACTTTACTGGCCCCTTTCACGCAGGCCACAGCACAATTTAGTCATATGGATACTAGAAGAAAGACTATTCAACCATTGTAAACAAGAGAGAATTAAGGGTGAGAGAGCGAATTCTCCATTTGGGCTTTATTCCATTCGTAATTCCTGCTCATGTTATTTTTGGAAACAATTTACGAAGCTTTGTAGTTTTGAGGTAGATCGCACATTTTCACTGATTTATTCCATTTTTTTTAAACCGTAAAATCTTTGTGTAAAGGACTTTCAGATACCGTCGGTATTTATCACATAATAATTCAGCCACGAATTGCTGAGAATGTACATCTAACCTGCAGTAAAACGTTTTCTTGCAGTAACTCGGGGGGAGAGACAGTGTGGGATCACTAGAATTCGCTCGTGGTTGCATCACATATGGGAGCCGAGGGAGGGGGCGGAAAAGACAGGGTTCAGTCTTCCCCGTCCCCCTCCCCCTGCTCCGACCTTTCGCCGAATGCCCACCCTATTGATTGCACTTCTACTCTTCAAACTTTCTTCCTTTTCAAAATCAAAGATGGCAACTGGAGAGCTCAGTGACCCGAAAAATGAGTCGCCGCCGGGCCATTTTGTTATAAAAAAAAAACTTGAAATTCAGTGAGGCCTATATGGTGGATAAGGTCTCTAAATCCTTATCGTCTCTTGCATTGCTGTCACATAATATATCCTAGTATATGATTATCTGTTCTTAGCTGGTTTTGATGGGGGTGGCGGAGGGGCGTTGACAGGTTTCTGTGGTCCAGTTGAGGTTACAGTGGGCTTAGGACCGGGTAGTGGAGGAGCTAAAGAGCCGACTGGACTAGTACTCGAGGAACCCATGAACGTGACGGAGACTGGAGGGGAGCCTTTTTTCTTTTGGGGAGGGGTAGCTGCTGCCAATGAGGTTTGTTCAACATCATTTATGATTGGTTTGCTTGTGTCTGACGCTTGGCCACTGAAATGAATATCATAAATAGGTATTACAATGTTTTATAGGAATGAAAAAGATGTATAGAGCGATTTTCGTATGACCTTGAAATGAAAGCGCGCGAACAAAACAGAAACGACAAACGAACGGAAATAGAGCGATTTGATTGGTTTATCGAACGGACAGACAAACGCGTCTGGCTTTTCATTGGTTAAGCGAACGCTCAGGTGAAAAAACTTCATGCCCGAGAACTTTCTAGAAATCAACCGATACTTCGCTTTGACGTCATACTACAACACGATTGGCCAATCGAACAATGCATACTCCATATTAGGGTTTCTTTGGCGGGAAAACAAAGAGGCCATGTTTTGATCTTTTCATCCATTGGCTGATAAAACAAAGAACGAACACTTACCGAAACCTTTTTTCAAGGTCATACGAAAATCGCTCTATTAGAACACAGAAAGAAGGAGAGAGAAAGGGAACTAAATTTTGTTTTATCAACTTAGCTGAAAGGGTAGAGAAGAGAGAAGGAGACATTTTAAAGCAACCTCGTCCCCACGGCGCTTTTCCCTGAAAGCGATCTGGGGACGAGGTTGATTTTAAAGCAGCTAGGTCTTCAAAACTGAAATCCTTTTGCCGTAAAATTTTCTTGTTAAAGAAAACAATGAGCCTTCAAAATCATCAAACTACAACCAGTAGCTGTCCAATACAAGCTAATACAATCGAAGCTCCACGTGAAACCATCCCTTGTAGGGAACTGCCTACCCTACATACCAAGATAGCATGTTCTCTTTTAGAATCATTCTTTGACTCGCCCCAACTCTCTGTCAACGTCCAAGATGGCGGGAAAACATAAAAAATATCATCGTTCGCACTGGAATATACGCCCGCTTTGCAGGCTGATACCAAGATAGAAGCGCTAGAGTTAGAACTTTCTCCTGCAAGCCTTAGTGACCAACAAATTTTAGCATTTTGGCAGGTCGCTTATCACTTATGTCCATAAATGCAAAGAACTCAGACCTTGGATAGTTCATATTACAAACACTGATGTGTACTTTTCTCAACTAAATGTTTGATAGAATTGCTTGCGTTTAGCTAGTCTCCAACGCAACCGTTCGGGACAAAACGGTTGCTTAGGAGACTAAGCGTTTAGGTGAGGATTGAGGCTACGGAGCACTTCGTGAGCATAAACCGCACATGCGCGGATTTGTGCATTACATGTCTCGCCTACCGTATTTACTCGATTAAACGCCGCAGATGGAAGCAAAATTACCAATAACCGCCGCAGCCGGTCGGAAGAATGCGATGATAATAAGATGATTAGAAGAAAAAACTCGGTACCACTTGTTAATCTACATCATCCAGACACTTATGATTGTATCTCAGCAAAATAAGAGAGAGATTGGAACCTTTACATAGCTTTCCTTGCAACTTGTTGTTAGTGATTTAAGAAATGTGTTTTTGAAATAAACGCCCCCCTCTAATAAACGCCACATCAGAAAATTTGAAAATTTAACAAACGCCGCGGCGTCTAATCGAGTAAATACAGTAGAAGAGGTTAGACTATAGAATTGAAAATTACACCAATTATCGTGAGTCACGCTATGGTCACCAATATCGTCTAAACACACTTACTTGTCAGTACTGTCAGTACCCTTAAGACTTATAAGACTGACAACTTCCTCTAAGAAACCACCAGTGACACTCTTGAAATCCTCCGACTCCTTCTGGTTCAGCAGTGGGCTTTTAACACCCGTGGGCTGTCCAGAACCATTTGTTTCAACAACAGTTTTACGGGAGAAGTCAATTTCTATTAATCAGTCAAAATAAAAAAAAAGCTTACAAAACTAAAGACCCCTTTCATCCTAAGCCCTCGCCGCCCTTTTTTTCCCCGATGGCTTCTCTTTTCAATTGTCCTGACCAAATGAGAGCCTGAAATAGGATATTAAAAAGTATCATTATTCGTTCAAAATATTCTCTCGTTTGTGATTAGTTTGAATCCCCGGGCTGATTCTTCACAACCAGCTACCGTTGACCAAATTTGGAAGACGTCTGCAAATACATTAGATCCCCAATAACTTGAACTCGGATAACTCGAGTTCCTCGCTAACTCAAACTAAATTTTCTTTTCCTTAATCAAAATTTCACTGAAATTTACCCCCGATAAATAGAATTCCCGCTAACTCGAAAACGTCTACCGAAAACTTCTACCGAAAAATATTTCAAAAACGGCAAAAATACTACTCACGACGGATGACAACTGCCGCTATTTGAAGAACGTCTACAAGAATTAACATCCTTTATGTCCCGAACTTCTAGGCTTAAATTTTGAACCAAAGAAATTACATGTCGAGACTGATGAACTTACAAGTACAAGTCACCAAGTCAGTTTTTTTTCTAGGGCTAAAATGTACTAAAGGCCCGTAAAAATGACCTAAAACTGAGTGAACTTACTTGTGAGTTTTCTTTTTTACTTAAGACATACAACTGCTGACAGTGCACACATTAAATGTATTGAAGAAGAGAAACAACACCAACCTCCCGGAAAGAACCAATTATGATGTTGAATTAACGCCTCTACAATGGAAGACTGGACACCAGTGTGTTGGACATTCACACCACTAAAAACAAACAAAGACGGGAACCATCTAAGACATGAAAGAACTGAATTTGGTTCAGCTTGAGTTTTCGGTCATTCCCGTTCAATTTTCGCTTAACACGACAAGAACATTAAACGGAAAACTCAGCGTACTTGCGTCCGTATAAATTTGGAATTTCCCTCTGGTCGTGATCAAAGATAGGGATTTAGTTTTAGATCGTTGTTGGTTTCCCAGTTCGTTTGTTTCGGGGTTCTGCGATTGTAATACATCAAAGCCACTCGCATACCTAGGCAAGAAAGATGACTCTATCTGCGACTTTCACGTTTCCCATAATGCAATTTCTATTCCCACAAAATTTTGCACAAGTTTTGTTTTCAGTTGTACAAGGGACGACTGTTAGTCCCAAGAGAAATCGGAAACATTAGCTGTGCAAATTTTTTTGGGGAAAACAAATTGCGTTATGGGGAACGTGAAAGTCCCGAACCGGCAGAGATTTGTCCTACTCAAAAAGCTAGTTACCATAGAAACGTCCATCTGTCACACCAAAGTGTTTTTTCAATGTGATAGAGGACCAAATCCAGCGAGGGCAGTATACATCCCCAGTGCCGCTTTGACAGGGTCACGGTTTGGAACCTAGTAGCACAGAAATTTGGCTCAAGTGATTTAATTTTTACCGGACGACTTTCAGATACAAACAGAGAAGGAAAATTAAGAGTCGTTGGTTCGAGAGCGGCTGAACGGCAGACAAGTAGAAAAATGCCAGAGGAACTTAAACAGCGATTATTTAATTTTCGCTCATTAATCATTTTGTTTTGTAATGCTCTTACTTCCGTTGCAAAAGAAGACACAAAATTAACTCAACCTTCACGTAGACTGTGAGAAGTCTCTTTTTTTCGTCAAATAAGTGGAGGAACACGCACAACCGCGAGAAGCGAGAAGCGAGGGCGTCAGCAACAGAAGGAAAATCTAGAGACTCCTGGCCTGTTCAGGGCGTTCGGATGGTGGGGATGGTGCAAAGAGATGTGAGTTGGACAAACAGCGAAGTGAGCGCATTTTGCTTGACGGGCTAAGAAGAAAGAGTAGCTGTTCGTACTCTATAATAGCCTGAAATTCATCCGATTGCTTCGAGTCGTTTTCTCCTCTCAACAACGTCTGAATCGACCGGCCGTGAATGCCGTCCAGTGACGTCACTCACTACCCGAAATTGACTGGTTGATTGTCTAAACATTCGCATAATTATGTATAATTATGAAAAATTTTGGCGGGATTGTCGCTTGATCTTCAGCGGATCGCATCCCTGGCATTCTTTCGTGTAGTTCAAACATTTCGATAAGCTTAATCTTTATCTTAAACAGCAAAATTGCCCTTGTCTTCGAAGCTAAATTGAACTGCGAATGAAGAATCATTGCGGAGAGTCGGTAGGTTTTTCATTTGGAGCCGCTTTGTGGTTTCGGCTGCCGGTGATTTTGTTTACGCGAAGTTTTCTCAATGTTATAATTCGACCTATTGTTATTTTTACCGTCAAGTGTAATGATTCTGTTAGCTTTTCTTCCTTGTTTCCTTGTTTCCTTGTTTTTTTCTTCGTTAAGGACCAAATAGCTTCTTTTCAATTAAAGCAAATCATTGTGTTTTTTAACTAAGTGTCACGTGTGTGTGTGTTTATTTCATTGCGTGATTTTGATTATTGTTGGTTTTCACATGACGTCACAAAAATGAAAACTAAAAAACTATCGATCCTACTGAGATTTTGCTTTCACAATGCATTAGAGCAGCTGAAAACTAATTTTCATACAAATTTTCGCTTCAAAAGGGTTCTTGGTTTTGTGATAGAGTACGCTTGAATTTCTAAGCTTTTGCGTGACGCGGCATTTACTTGACGGCCAAGAGAGCTGTCATGTAGGTTAAAAAAATGACTTATTTCAGGAAATTTTGCCATCCAAACAGTTCATGTATTAGAAAAAGTATTACTTTAATGTTTATGAGTTTCACGAAGAATAAATTCACGCTTTTGTAGCAAAACTCGGTAACAGATGTTTCTGTTGGTTTCCGTCCGCCATGTTGGAGCTCATCCAGGTGAGCACCAGCATGGCGTCTCCATACAAATCTCTATAAGTTTGGGTAAAACATTTCTTCGGATATCTCGTATACGAAATATTCCTCTGACCTGAATCTTGGCGAGGGTCTTTGTATATGTACCTCCTTTCATTTCCCAGATTCTGGTCTTTATCTATTAAACGGTTTTGATTTTTATTCTACTCTATTTTGAATGGCGTGACACTGAAAACCAGCAATAGAATTCAGTACAACCGGTTCAGAGTTGTACTGCAGGCAGTTTATAGTTTGAACGTTAAACATGACTTACGATCGAAAAATTAAAGCAATTCTGTATCATGCAGACATTTCCAAACGATATTTCTCGGTTTGCCACTTGAAAACCGTGTTGTACTTTTTGCATGAATTAAAGCAAAGGTCAAGGAGTAGTGACGTCACTGGACGGCATTAACGGCCGGTCGATTCAGACGTTACTGAAGGAGTAATGGCCGTGTTTTCACGAGCGGTTTTTCAGGTCGCTTAGCGAGTGACAACCGGAAATCTCGTGAAAACAGTTACTCGTCCTACTCGCTTAAAGTTAAGCGAGTCGGCAAACTTCAATGCAATTCTCATTAAATTTAAGCCACCAAACCAGGTAGCTTAAGCGAGTCGGCAATTAATTTCCACCAATGGGAAGCAACTTGCGGTCATTCATCTGACAAGGCCGTCAAATCGGAAATACAACACGCGTTCTATTTCTGTTCCTCCCGCAAAACTTCTGTGGCCAATGCAAAAGCGAAGCAAGATGGATAATTTTCCGTTTAATGAATCCAGAAACGTTCCTTTAAGTGACGCACGGTCAAGCCATGCAAGGTAAGTTTCCTTCCTTTAAACAGTGAGGATGCAAAGCATTTCCCTAACGTAACAATTTATTTGCTTCAGATCTCCCTTCGTTATTCCTCAAGTCAGCGATCATTTTCCCGATCCCGCACGTGGACCGTACATTTTTCCAGCATGGCAAAGTCAACTGCGAGCTTCGTTTGGATCTCCCTCCATGTTATTCAAATTGATTAATTCGCGCGTGGTCTACTCAAATTACTGTAAGATGAAATTTAATCTTACTCGTGAAAACACCTATCATTTTTAAGTCGCTTAACGGAGTCTATAAACAAAACACCTTCAGGAATGTTAAGCGAGACAAGCGCTGTCGTGAAAACACAACCAATAACGATTCGAAGTAATCGGATGAAATTCAGGTTAAGTTTATAATCCTCGCCCAAAATCCTTGAAACAGCTATCAGCGTGCAAAGAGAGTAGTGTCTGATAGCCCGGGGCTAGTGGATTTTGCTGTCGGGCTAGTGAATTTTGTTTGCCCGACGGGCAAGTGATATTTTTTGAGCAATTCGAATAACAGAAGAACTATGAAATCAATTTCTGCTTGTCAAAAAGCGTCTGGGGCTAGTTAAAATGATGTCTGGGCTAGTAAATGCTAGCTTCAGCTTGCCCGAATGACTACACGTCCCTTTCCCTCTGCAATGTTGAGATGTGATTGCAAAGCTACGTGGCTGCAACAACATTGCAAAAGGGAGGGGGGAAACGAAATTTTCTAAAGTGTTTTAAGGTTTTTTTTTTGAGACTGTAGCATTCACGGTAAAGAAGCTAAACTTGCTTTTGATGGACATGAACGAGAAATATTGACATACCCTTCATCCTCTGGTGACCAAATAATGTTTGGTGCTATGACAATCGCAATGTTACTTGCATTCATTTTGTTCACTTCACTATTTTCAGAGAGTTTACCAAGAAACTTGATTAAGTACCTAAAGAAGGAGAAAATAAGGAAAAGACTGTGTTTTTTTCCCCGCGAGAATTATATTTAAAAATCAGGCCAGTAGGAAGTAAAACGTCATCATCACTAAAAATTACTGAGCCTGGAGCTTACTTGCTGGCTAAAAATTACTAACAACGACAATGAAGTTAGCCTTAATTTCATCCGATTGCTTCGAGTCGTTTTCTCCTGAGGGAGTAATAACGACTCGGAGTAATCGGATGAAATTCAGGCTACAATGAAGTGCAATTTAGTGAATTTTACATAAACTGAAATATTAAAATATAAGGGCTTTCAACCATAGGTTATTACTGACCTAAGATTGGCTTTATACAGTGCTGGCATCTTTTCCACAATAGTCCAATACGCTTGCAGTTTGGTACCATTATCTTGAATGCTGTGGATTAGAGAAAAACCGTTTCCTGTAAGGATCCGAACGGGAAACAACTTGGGGGTTGCATAGTAAGACACACAGGGTGGCGTGCGGTTAATCACGCCATGTAACCATACCATTAGGGTAACAGTTACCTCTCTAGGGTAGGGTACTCACACCATGTATACATAGGAGCAGACGACATTTTGAACAATTTTTTCACATAAGTGTCCCTCTGAGCTTTAATTCACCGTATTAAGCAGCCACTTTCCAAAGTCCCGATTTATTTGTCAGTAAACTGCTGTATTTGATACCTCTATTAAGCGGCCGCGGCCACCTTTTTGCTGTCGCAAGTGTATTATTTATATGGTTTTTTTCCTCCATTAAGCGGCCAGCAAATTATCTTTCCATGAAATATCTTAAGCTAAATTTTTTCACACACTGCACTGTTGATGCAAAAAGGCCTAAAAAACTTGTCAACGATATTTTGCATTTTTTTTTGTACATTATCAACCCGAAGAAATACTGTACATTTCGACTACGTGCCCTCTGTGTTAGAGCTAGAACTATGCATGGGCTGGAAATGGACTTGACGTTTTGTTACGATGAATTTTGGATTTATCTTCATATATGTTCCCTTTTTAAAAGCATTTTGCTAGATAGAGTCAATAAAATCATGTTTACTGCCATTCCTATCCAATTTATATTGTACCTCCATTAAGCGGCCAACCTCTATTAAGCGGCCACTTTTCAAAGTCCTGAGGGTGGCCGCTTAATAGAGGTCGGACTGTACGTGGTAACGGTCAACTCTGTGGAGCGAGGGCTGTAACTCACACCATGTAAACACACTTACATGGTAATGGTCACCTCTGTGGGGGTGGGAGGAGGGCTATTACTCACACCATGTCAACATATCCATATGGTAACGGTCACGTCTCTGGGGTAGGGTGGAGGGCTGTTACTCACACCATTCCACATGGTCACCTCTTGGTGGGGAGGAGTGTGGGTTACCCACAAGCTAACTGTCACCTCTGCGGTGGGGGTGGGGGGTGGAGTGAATGGAGGCTGTTACTCTCGTACTATTATGAAAAAGGGAAGGGAGAACAAGGGAACAGGGCAAAAGTAGTCAGGAGGGACTATTAAGAGCTCAGTGAAGAACACGATCTTGTATTCTAGGTTAAAATGGGGTCCAAATCCGCGAGTCACAGCGACATACCGCCTTCAAAAGTTTGCAAAGTGGCACCACCGCCCACGAGAATATCACTGACAAAAAAAATTTGTCGCTTTTGCCAATATCATTCAAGTTTGTTAAATTGATTTCGTCTGATGGAATTGTCCAAAAGTTGAATCGGTGCCGGAGACATTTAAAAAAAAATCGTTTCTTAACGTTCTCCAAACCTCCCGAATTTGATCGTTCACGTTGCCACCGTTTTACAGACAACGGTAGAGAAATGCTCCATAATATAAATAGACCGTGAAGAGGCATTGTCGTCACTTGCAGACCTGCTCTTTTGTGCCATCCTCGATAACCTTGTCCTTGTGGCTCTCTAAACCGCCTGTTAACCCCTGATCACAAATAATAATTATTAGTATAATTACATTGATGACTATCGAAAATAGAGCGCTGTGATTGGCTAGGAGCTTCGCTCTATCCCGCTATAATCACCGCGCGGTGATTATAGCATTGAAGGCTAGCAGTTTTCAAAATGGCAGCCAGATTTTTTGATGTTTCAGGGTCGGAAATTGATCAATAATTTTATTTTCTCGAACAATCATCAATGTAATTATACTAAAAAAATTAGTCGCCTCAGGCGACGTGAATATTGGCAAATAGTCACCTCGACTTCGTCTCGGTGACTATTCGCCGATATTCACGTCGCCTGAGGCGACTAATTGTTAATTAGTAACACACTACAATGCTATGTTTGAAACTGTTAGGGTGGAA
Organism: Porites divaricata; assembly: GCA_038088405.1. Lineage (NCBI taxonomy): Eukaryota > Metazoa > Cnidaria > Anthozoa > Scleractinia > Poritidae > Porites > Porites divaricata. Next base: position 18,863,628 of record JBBMOI010000009.1, on the reverse strand, counting down.
AATAAGGTGTGGGGGATTTACAAAAGTAACAAAGAGACTAAAACTTACGCTGAAGCTTGTATCCATTCATTATAAAGGTTAGACGTCATAAGGGGTTCAGGAAGCTGCCGCAGATACTGTTTTAATGCACCTAAGAAGGAAATAATACGTACGTTTTGGGAGAAACTAAATCTGCATGTTCTTTTCAGGAATCGATATAAAGATCCACAGAATTGAATGATTCTGCCCATCTATAGTGCAGCAATCACTTATATACCGCCACCTCTCAAGCAATCTCCCTGGAATTTCAATTCGGAGGCCCCAAGTTCAAAGTCCGCCTTCATTACTACCTGGATATGTTCTCACTAGTCACGAGTGACTGTGCTACCCCTATAAAAGTCTTTTTTTAAGCGACTGGCGCAGCGTACCAAGATCTACGCACAGGTTAGCTTCTACTTGCAACTAACCTAGGCATAAGGCGAAGTAAAGAAGGGCTCCAAAGGAAGAGACTTAAACAAGACCACAGTATACTGTGCATGTCTTACTAAATGTGATCAACTATCAACTCCAACAAGTTCCCACAATTACTCAAAGCCAGCCCTAAACTGAAGTTTATGAAAATCAGCACTACTACTGGCAATTATGTTTCAATAGTATAATTACACTGATGATTATCGAAAACAGAGCACTGTGATTGGCTAGGAGCTTCGCTTCATACCGCTATAATCACCGCGCGGTGATTATAGCATTGAAGGCTAGCAGTTTTCAAAATGGCAGCCAGATTTTTTGATGTTTCGGGGTCGGAAATTGATCAATAATTTTATTTTCTCGAATAATCATCAATGTAATTATACTAAAACAATTAGTCGCCTCAGGCGACTTGAATATTGGCGAATAGTCACCTCGACTTCGTCTCGGTGACTATTCGCCGATATTCACGTCGCCTTCGGGGACTAATTGTTAATTAGAATGATGACCCTATTGCTTTCATACCTTGACTGAGTGACAGTTTATTAGCCATAATAAGTGGTATCATGCGAAAGTACTTCCAAATAGGTTTCATTTGCTTTTCGCCCATTGACTTAGAGTTGGTAACAGGTTTCATTTAAATGGTCACCTCATAGGAAATCATTTCATCCACAAAATTAAAGTTGGAACTAGTGTAAACAGAACCATGTGAAAGTACTTTCAACCACAATAACTGGCTCTGAGAAATGTGAAAGTACACCTTAAACATTATTGTTAAATTCAGTAACCAATATGTAGCTTCCAGGCATCTCTTTTTCATACTAAGTCTACTTACCTGTTACAATATGAACATCGTTTTCAAATTCTGACAGGTCGACTAAGCCCGCATCAAATTCAGCCTTCATAAAACAAACAAACAAAGCACAAAGAAAAGAAGTAAATATTTGTTATTACACTGCCTCATTCCTATGTCATTGAGAAAATACCAGTGAAAAGAAAAATTATTCTTGTTTGTCAAATATATGTTGAGCCTGCTGTTTGTCTGGTCCCCTAACACCCACCCCTTAAAAGAAGGCATGCCTCAACTTTTTTCAATGGCCATGTTTTCACCGTTTTAGAGGTAACTGAACTTGTTTTCATATGGGAGCTCCGCTTTTAGGTTTACTGAACGTATCTATATCACAACCCCCAAAGTAGCCCAATACAAGGGATAAAACTGTTCAAGCTTACTGTAAGTTTTCTGATTTTGACAGCACTTCCAGCAAGTCTAAAAAGACCCTACAAAATAAAAATAAAAAACATTTATTGATAAATGTAGTCCTGTTTTGTTACATTACAGTGTTTAGCCCTGAAGCAACTGTACCAGGTTCTGGTGAGATTGGAGTGGGCGATGCTATGATGACCTGGAGGGAATATTCGAAAACCGAAAGATACAAGAAAAAGGGGAATTTTATTCTCTAGTTACAAACAGTAAATACCGGTATATGAAAAGAGGGCTGGCTTACTTGAACACTCATAGCTGTTCTGTAGAGAAAAGTGACACATTCCTCAATCACAAAAGCTATCTCTCTTTCCTGGATTCTCAGGTGATCTTCAAGTGAGCCCCCATACACTGGCTGAAGTTCGGATTCATCTAGAGCAGTAAAAAAGGAAAAAGTTATAGGCAAGGTGTAAAAACAGTGTGAGAGAGATAATGTCAGCTTTTGATAGGCTAAAAATATTACTTTTTTGTTGAGACAGGGTTGAAAGCTTAAGGTTGGGTGTTGCTTTTTCAGTTGTTTCATAAATATTAATAATTAGATGATCATAACAAATCAGACATAATGTGGTAAAGCAGAGGAATCGTTTGAATCATACGAAGCTTCAATAATTTTTAAAAATGAATTATTTTTTTCCTGCCAATACAACTAGTGGTACTTACAGATATTATAACAATACTTAAATAGGCCCTTTGCGGCTAGCCTTCACGTGGTACAAAACTGCTGTGCTGGAGACAAAGAGTCGCACTGGGACAAGGCAAACAAAAGACATAAATAATTTTAAATAGTAATTTCTTTGTTTGTCTTGTTCCAGTGCGACTTTTACTATCCACCAGGGCCCAGTTGTTCGAATGCCGGTTAGAGCTAACCCGAGGTTAAATTTTAACCCGGGGTTTCTTTTTCTTGTTATCAAAAGCACTTTCTCGGATAATTTTCTTTATTCTTTTTCGAGTATCCAATCATCAAATTGTAGGCAGAGAGAATTAAACTGAATTTGCTTTTTAAGCTCTCATATTTGAGTTCAAATTTCACACTAACCCTGGGTTATCTTAACCCAGCTTCGAACAACCCGGCCCAGGACGGTTTTGTGCCACATGAATTGCTAGCTGCAAAGGGCCTATTTACTTGCTATCAGTTCCTGGCAGAATTAATGTTTAAAATGGTCAAAGAAATCTTCCCATTTTGCCTGCAAATACAGCAACTCACCAGGAGCAGGACAAGATGAAAATTTTAAAAATCCTTCCCCTTAAAGTGAGTTGTTGCTGAAGTTTACAAGCAGTCATACAGGCATACAAAAGTTCCCCCTTTTCACTATTACTTACTTTATCTTGGCATGGGAAATATTGCTTGGCAATCTTGTGGCTTGTAATATTATTAAAACATGTTACACATAGCCCAATGGGTTACTTCGCTAGCCTTGGGCTATTGGACAGCACTTTTGTTGTACCCTGACTCATGACAAAGACTTCCCTGGTACTGTTAGCAATGAATTACAATGAACAGCTGTATTTATGGACCAACTAAACCATATTCTATCAGAGGGCTATCTGTAAGCAAGAGATGAGATAGCCACACCCATACAGATGTTCTTAAGGTTTTGTTGAGGCTTTTTCCCCACTAAAGGGGATTGTATGACAAGCCATTACTGCGCTTTTCACATACATGCGAATTCTGAAGTTCAAAAGCCAACTGACAATTGCTCTTTTCGCTGCCATCAATCAACTTAACAGACCTCTTAGGAAACAAATCTTTACTTTAACAGGTTCAAAAGGTCATGGTTTCTGATTTGTGATTGGTAGATTTCGATCCATTTTGTGTGTTTCTGTGTTTCAAGCTTCGTTGCTTGTGATCGTAATTATGATTGACGGCGGCAAAAAAAAATTGTGAAGGTGGCTTTTGAACTTTAGAGTTTGCATGTTTGTGAAAAGCACAGTAAAGAATTGCATCAGTGGGGGAAGCTAGAATAGAGAAAATAAACCAAACAGCAACTGCACATTCAGTATCTAAATAAAACATCCCCAAAATTGAAAATTATAAGTTACAAGTATACTGTGGATTTTATCTTCATTATAAGATGTAACTTTACCAAGAAGAGACCGAAGGGTTGGCAAAATGCTGTCAAGGGTCATCACAGCTCTCTTGTGATAGTCCAATTGTGCTTCAATAAACTGAAACATAAAACGTCACTAGTATGACGATAAAGGAATTAACCTTCTCTTGATAGCACTCTTAATTTAACCTCTTGTTAAAATAACCTACAATAATGTAATGGCAGCTACATAAAGTACACCGCAATGATAACTACAATACAAAAAATTAGTTCTTTGCAAATTTTACTCACAGCTATGACATGCAACAAGTACAGCTAGTGTAGCACAACTAGAAAAATTTGAAAAATTCACCTTGATTATCCAATTAGAATATTCTCCTTCTCTGGAGACAAACTTCAAAAGTTCTGTGGTAAGAGTGTCCTGTCAACCAAGGTATGATAATCACAACAATTATTATTATTATTATTGTAATAAAATTAATACACACATAAATAATTTTAGTAATTTTAGTGGTGCTTAAACAATAACCATATAATGTGCCCAATATATACAAAACAAAACCAAAATATGATGAAAAAAATACATACAGTGGTGTACAACTGTACATAAGTACAGTTAAGTAAATAAACTACCAGCATACAGAACATAAAAGATGTCATCCTTCTTTTGAGTGACCAGAAAAAAATTCTATTGGCTTTACATGTACTCTAGTTCAGTTTTATGGACCTGGGGATGTGATTTAAGTCTATTAATGTACATGTGCTTAGATCTCTCTCATTGCCGGTAACCATGATGCATGCATACAGGTACCTTTGAACCTCACTTTGAACTATGGCATTAGGGGCAAGGAAAGTGGTCAATGTAGAAATGTAGCCACTGTAGAGAGGTGGCTTCTGTGAGGAGTTAAGCTAGGGGTGGGTGAAAAATGGCAACTGTAACTTTTTGCAAAAGAGTATTTTTAGTAAAAAAAAAAATCAAAAATTATTTGATATTAATAACATAAATGTACTTAACGCAATTAAAAAATAATAATTTCAATTCAACAGGAGCCAAAAGTACAGAACAAAAACGTCAACAAAACAAAGATGGTAAAATACTGACAGTGAGTACATAAGCTTCGATGTTGTTTGCTTTTAAATGGACGTCGTGGAAAGATTAGTTTTGCATGGCAGCTTGGACAATATCTGGTGGTTGTTGCCCTGGTGGAAAGTTGTTCAAGCATGTAAAACAAAGAAAACTCTTACTTCACTAGATAAAATCTTAGTGCTGACAGGACTTGGGTTTATACTGTAATTTGTTTTTTCATGAGAGTCCTTGAGGCACAGGTTACCCAGCATACCAAGAAAGTTATCCATCCTTGGGAGGGGTAGGTTGTTGGGAATGTGAGAGTGAGAAGAGTCAGGTTTTTAATATTTAAGTATTAATAAAGTCACTTTGGATCCAATACAAATTTTAAAATAGCAGTTGCTGTGTTTGCAAGATCTTGCAATTCCAGAGTCTAAGCAATAACAGCGCGTTCACTAGGCATTGGAAATCTGATAATTCTCCATGTACTATGCAGAATTCTCCAGCTAACATTCAGTAGCGTATATGATGACTTTATTCAGATGTGGAGCCTCTTTCAAAATAATCTCCTGTAACATTACAGCTTTCTCCTGCTACAAGTATTCTTACCGTTAGTGGCTACTCTTGGGGTGGTTCCTGCTTCCAGGGTTGCCATGGATACCTTCTCTCTGCTTATTGCATTTGGCCCCTGACTAATTAACCTTTAAGGCATCTGTTCCCAAGCGCATCATCAGCGATGAGTTTAAATACCAATTTTATTACTATTTTGACACAACTGCATTTGGTAAAAAAAAAAGTCTTAATCTGCAATAAGGTAACAATGTGCTCACTTGACAAGCTTCAAACTTGGCAGTTTCTTCCTCATATTCTTCCTTCAATGCATCTGCTTTTGCGGCAGCTGCCATCATGTCTTTATTTGCTCCGTGCGACACCTTGACAGCAGCCAGCCACCTATACAAGAATGAAACAAATGTACAGTATACAGTGAATACTACAAGTATTTTTTAAACAATGGCCTATCTGACAGGAAAAGAAAACTGAATATGGATCCAGATATGAAACGTCAAGTTTTGCTACAATTTTCTATAATGTAACTGGAACAACATTAATATTTTGCAACAAATTTTTAACAACTGATACTTTGAAATAAACAACTCAGTTCAAGTTTTCTATGGATCTGGAGGAAGGATTGTCATTCAAACCCATGGATGTGATGACACAAAAAATGATTGGATAGGGGACCAGATGAACCTGGCATTTGTTTGAAAATGCAATCTTTAATTTATACCTAGTGTTTACAGCATGCAAAGAAAGTTGTGTCTTATAGCCCGTGACTAACCTGGGTTCCAGAGGATATTTTTTTCTTATAGATACTGATTGTGCCGCGTCAACGAGGCATGAAGTGCAGAGAGAGAAAAATAACCTCTGGTCTCAGGAGCTACGAGTCTCATTTCCATGCAATTTTAGGATCATATATCTCATCAAACCGGTTTGGAGCTGATGTGCATGTTTGTTTTCATTGACGCTGACAGCTGAGATTTGATCATATGTGACTCTCTACGATGCATGAAAAAAGAATTGCGCGAAAGCTTACTTAGAAAGGAAAGTGCCGTAAAAAAATACACACTTCAAGTTTCACGTATATGAAAAGGACAGAAGTCAGCTGAGAAGTACACACTCTGTATGTTTTTAGAAGTCAATAGGATAAAAAGAATTTCCAGTCCACGACACTTGTATTACTGTACCAGGTCAAACTACATATTGCCAGGCAAAACGGCTGTGCCAAACAAAACATAGCATTCTGCAGCATTTTTTAGCAAACAAACTGTGCCACCAACTATCAGGAGTTACGAAAAAAATAAAAACCTTTTGCACCCAAGGTACTATCCATGAGAATGCAGAACTGAGACCAGCAAGACAAAGTAGGAAAAATTCAAACAAAGCTTCTTCCTCGTGCAATGTTGATTCAGTTGTCGAATGTTCGCTTAAATTATTTCAAAGTTTATCCAGAGATTGCTTTGCCACACTTCCAAAAGTAAACATGAAAGCCGAGATCTCTGAATTGCAACCCAGGATTATATTGTTTGTTATCAATGAACATCACAATTATAGCAACCGATTTTTAATCTCATGCGGTGAAGTTTTTCAATGCAGCCAATCAAGTTCAATGTTACAGCGCTAATTCCCTGCAGACGTATGTGGGAGTAACCAATCGGAGACCCAGTTCAAATTCTGAACTGATTTCTCACATGGAAAATGAGGTTGCTTGCTTGTGTGACTAGAGGTCTGTCTCGGGAGCCTTATCAAACCATAAGCATGGTTTATTTCATATTAGGTATTTTGAGAACAGAACTCTGGAGCCAGGGTAGCCCGGGACTGGTGGATTTTGCAATTTATTGGACTTAAGTGAATTATGTTCTGAGTTTGCTCAAAAGGCAACTGTAGTTTTTGTGTTGTGTTGTTTTGCTTTTTTTTTGGGGGGGGGGGGGGGAATCAAAATTAATGACAGAAGTACTGTAAGACAAATTCATGTGGATCAAAAGCTGTTTAAATTTCAAGCTGATATGACAAAGTGAAATTTAACATTACACTAAGTGTAATATTAAATTTCACTTCGTTACAACCAGTTAGTAAAACAAGTAATTAATAAACCTGTGGTGTAATTAAAAATTACTAGAATGACAACTACTAATTGTTAATCATTATTAACTAATTATTACTTTATTACTAAGATATATAATTCTGCTTATCAAAGAGTCTTCAATGGCTGTTCTTGACAGCCACACATCTTGCCGTTATGATTTAAGTTTCTTACACCACAATTTAATCCTCAGTAGCCTTATTTAACTTTGTTGTCGATCTCCCACTGTTCTGTGGTGATTTCGCTTCTCATTCGGGACCTGTGGGCTCCTCAGAATCTATTTCAGTTATTAAATGTATGGTATCGAACACACAGAGCCTGAAGAGCCTAAAGAAAGTTGTAAACAGCGACGGATCAAAAGAGGTCGCCTGCAATCTACACCAGTTTCAAGAACTGGTGTACTCAGAGGATATGGATGTAGCTAGTCTGCATCAATGAAACTTGGCTAAAAGAATCCATAGATAATTCTGAGATCCTTAAAGATAATTATATCATGTTCAGGAAAGATCAATCTCACAATCGTGCTGGTGGTGTGCTTATCGCAATCAAGAATGCTGTGTTCAAGTCTATCCGTGAAATCCCTCTACCTGAACAACTACAAGAACTAGAGGTCATAGTGGCTTCGGTGACAACTTCCCAAGATTAAAAGATTTTATTTTGTCCTTTCTAGTGACCACCAGATCTAGATTTGTGTTGGGTTAATTCATTCAATAATTTTCTGGACTGGGTTTGCGAGGACTCCAACAATATGGTAATCTGTGGCGATTTTAACTATCCAAAAATCTCATGGGACGACTCTGATACCTCCAGAGGTGTCAATGAACAAGCATTCGTGGAGGCGTTACACAACCACTATTTAACTCAAAGTCAACGCAAGGCCATGAGAGGCACTAGTGTTTTAGACCTACTTATCGACAGTGTTCCAGACCAAACAAGCATGTCCAAAGTCCTAGAAATAGACAAAGCTGGTTTGTCATGGATCATCGCACTGTCTTCTTCGAGTTCCACACCTTAGTTAAGGCCCCTGTCAGGACGCACCGTTCTGTGTATGATTATGCAAAAGGAGACTTTGACAGCCTTAGAAATGCTTTGCGTTCAGTTAATCTTACAAGTGTGAAAACCTGTGCCCTGGCTCACAGGTGCCGTAATGAACCTTATCAAGAAAAAGGAAACTGTATGCAGGAAACTAAAATTGCACCTGTCAGAGTCACTAAAAGTCAAAATAATAAATTTCAAGTTCAAGATTAACCCCAAACGTCTCTGGTTAGTATTAAAAACTCCCTCAAAGTCGCGAAACATACCACAAAGTGTCTCCATGGCAATTTGTAACCTGCATGCAACCGCTGACACCCCAGAAGAAATCACAGACATTTTTAATAACTATTTCACTTCAGTGTTTTTTGCTCCTCAAGAGGACAAAGAGGATAACGGTGTAGGGAAACTCCTAGCCACAGAACCTCCCTTTAGAGATATTGTGTTGCAAGTCGCCGAAGTTGAGGCTGTCCTAAAAGCACTAGACCCAAACAAAGCCACTGATCCGATCAGATCCCGGCTAGAATCCTAAATGAAACCGCCACCATATTGCTCCATCACTTTGCAAGCTGTTCAATCGGTCTCTGGGGGAAGACTACATACCATCTGAGTGGCATTTGGCCAGTGTAGTGCCTGTTTATAAGAAGGATGAAAAAGATCATGTTGAAACGTATAGGCCAATTTCCCTACTTTGCATTATTTCTAAAGTCCTCGAATGTTGTGTCTTGAACTGCATCAAGAATTGATTAGAAGATCTGATTGTGGTCTGTCAGCACAGGTTTCGGAGTGGAAGTTTGTGTGTCACAAATCTTCTGGAGACCCTAGATTACATCGGAGCTATTCTTGATAGAGCTGGTAAAGTAGATTGTGGGTATTTAGACATGTCCAAAGCCTTTGATAAGATTAGACATGACCTCCTTATGGATAAACTGCGGGATGCTGGCTTCGGAGGGAACCTGCTCACATGGTTTCACAGGTATCTCTGTGGCAGGTGCCAATGTGTCACCATACTAGGCGCAACATCATGTGACCTACCTGTCACCTCAGGAGTCCCACAGGATTCAATACTAAGACCTGCTCTCTTCTTGTTATATGTGATCAACCTTCCAGATTCTATCCTCAATAGCAAAGTGGCAATGTTTGCAGATGACACTAAAGTGTACAAGGAAGTGAAGTCTGAGGATAATGGTGCCACTCTCCAACAAGATCTAGACAATCTGTCTTCAAGGTCGACTGCCTTTGGCCTAGCCTTCAATGATTAGAAATGCAAGCTTCAGACCATTACAAGGAAGCACAAGCCCATTTGTACGAGCTATGAGGTTTACGGCAGTATACCATCAAGTCCTGTGAGGAAGAGCGTGACCTTGGCATCTCCTTGGACTGTGACTTGACTTGGCATGCCCAAGTCTCTCACCAAGCTGCACGCACAAACAAGTTGTTAGGTTTCGTTAGGAGGAACTCTAGGTTTATTCACAGTACATTATACCTCGGGGTAGTGCGTGCTCATCTTGGCTACACAACCAAGGTCTGGGCGCCCCAAGGCATTGAACTAATTTCTAAACTCGAAAGTATCCAAAGACGTGCCACCAATTCATTCTTTGCTTGCCTTTTTGAACAAATATCTCTTACAAGCAAAGACTAATATCTGTAAACCTACTTCCTGTGAGCTACTGGCACAAGTTACTAGATCTACTATACTTTTACAAGGCTATACATAATATGATTCACTTAGATCCATCTGTTGTTCCCGTCATGCACGAATGCGTGTGAAGGACCCAAATATCCATAACAAGCTCTCAATCTTTTGTGCCTAAAAAATGCACGACTTCTACCTTTCAGAAATCTTTTTTCATTAGAACCACTAGAATCTGGAACCTGCTTATTACCGTATTTACCCGTGTATAATGCGCGCCCGTGTATAATACGCACCCTAATTTTTGACCACTTTATTCTAAAAAGAAAGATTTCAAGATAAACACCAAGAATTAAAACTTCCATTTTTCCATTTAATTAACAAGAGCTGGGAGTTCATTAATGACATGTTTACAACAAACTACAAATATCGCACGCACCGAGCACTTATTTACACGCCTTTCTATTCAATGAAAAACAATGAAACCTTCAAATTCTGACTCAGGGTCTGATTCAAATAGGTTTTCGATGCTTGAATCATCAAGTTCATGAGTGTTCTCGGTTGAATTGTAAACCAGTTCATCTTCTGATCCATCCAAATTGTTTGTGATGCCACACTTCAGAAAAGAGGCAGCAATCATTTCTGATGGAATGGCATTCCACGCTTGCGAAATCTACGAACGGTAAATTCGTGAATTCCGTCAGCCATCCACTGCTTTCGGACTCCATCTTTAAACAGTTTGTTTAAAGATACATCAAGCGGTTGGAGAAGGAAATTAAACCGCCAGGAATAACAGCAAGTTCAGTGTTCTCGTGTTTGAAGGACGCTTTCACAGTATCTGTCACGTGAGCTTCAAATGAGTCGTAAACAGGCAAGCTCTTTCTTCTCCCCAGGCCACTGATCCGTGCACGCCATACTTTTTCGATCCACACTTTCATCTGCTCTGAATCCATCCATCCTTTCTCTTGGGCTGAAACAACGACTCCATGCTTGTTGTTGATCTTAGGGATGGTTTTCCTCTTGAAGATTAACATCGGTTTCAGTTTTAATCCATTGCCGCAGCCCGCCAACACAACTGTTACTCGATTCTTCTCATTCCCCGTGGTACGTATTTTGATGGTTTTCTTGGAAACAGTTCATTGGTAGTTTACTTTACTGAGTTTATTAAACACCAATTACTACAAAGCTTTTGTCTTCTTTTGTTTTCTTGGCCAAACAATGGAATCCGTGTATAATACGCATCGTAAATTTGAAGGTCGATTTCAGGGGAAAAAAGTGCGCATTATACACGGGTAAATACGGTACTAGACTTGACCTTAATAATGTTAGTAACTATTGAGAACTTTAAAACTGTTCTTTACAGTTATTACTCACAGGCTCTAGCAATAAACTATGACCCGGACTCTCCAAGGAGCTTTAAAACTATTTGCTTGAAGTGTAACACAGCCAGGTTCTTAGACCAAGAAATTAGCTGCTGCATGTGATTTAATTGCTAGTTTTACATTTTTTTATATTGGATCCGCAGTAATTGGCTTCAGCTGTTGTGGTGTCCCTGCCAAAATTATTTAAGTTATTATTAGTGTACTGTTATGTTCTTATTATTAGTATTTGCATATCTTCAGTTTTTTTTTGTATTCTTCAGGGCAAAGCTAATAAAATAAAATATAATATTTATGCCTTTCCATTAGAGACCTTTTTGGGGGTCTCATCATTATTTTTTAAAAATTATTGGAAAGTACAAAATCCTGGATTTACCTTGATTTTACAGTATCCATGTCAAGCCTTGTCTTTGTCAATTTTTTCTTTGTTTGGGTAATATTTGGGACATCATTCTGTATTCAAAGAAGACAATATCATTTTGAATAGACATCTACAGTCAAGGGACATAAGTATTCGTCACTTTCAAAAAAATGCGCGAAATTTTTGCCCCCGTTGAGCACACTGTTAACAGGAAAAATGGATGCAGGGCGCGCGTTTGGTCAATAAAGGCGGGAAAAATTAGCAGAAATAGAAACAAACAAACATCCGACCAAGAGCACGAAAGAAAATGCAAAGTTCCCGAAAGGAAAAAAAATAAGAGCTGTTTGTGTTTTGACACCTCGCTTATTCAGTCATTCAACATTAAGTTCAAGGTTAGGGCGCTAAAAAATAGTCATCTTTTTTTTGTTTTGCTTCTGAGAATTTATTTTCAGCTCTCATGAGTCGAAAAGGAGCTGAACTGTCCACAGAGGCGAAAGAATTAATTATTACTCTGTCGGAATCCGTGCAAAACAAAGCGGAACTGTCGAGAATGTTAAACATTCCAAGAACGACTATCACGAGCGTTCTAAGCAAGTACCGAAGGACTGGCACAGTGGAGACTTTGACGCGAAGTGGCAGGAAAAGGAGCTTCACAAATAGAGACAGAAATGCTTTAAAGCGTTTGGTTAAAAGTAACAGACGACTTACCTTGCAGGACATTACTGCAAAGCTAAACGAGTGCAAAACAAAGACTTTCAGCCAGAAAACCGTGCAAAGGGAGTTGCATTCGGAAGGATATAAAAGAAGGTTAGCGAAAAAGAAAATGGTGGTTCGGGAAGTGAATCGAAAAAAGCGAGTGAAGTGGTGTAAACAGCGAAGAAGTCGGAAGGTAGACAACTATTGGAAAAAAGTAATATTTTCAGATGAAAGTCAGATCGTGCTCGGTACAAACAACCGTGTTTACATTTGGCGAAAAGACGACGAAAAGTACAACCCACATCTTGTTTGTTCTCGCTCTGAACGGAAGATAAGTTTGATGATCTGGGGATGTATTTGTTATGATGGTGTTGGATCTCTGACTGCAGTTGAAGGCAACATCAACTCTGCCAAGTACATTGACATCCTAGACAAGAACTTATGGCCAGTAGTTGTCTGGTATTTTGAAGGAAAAGAATACTTGTTCATGGATGACAATGCGCCTGTTCACAGAGCCCACACTGTAGAAAATTATAAAGATCAAAACGAAGTAACCTCAATGGAATGGCCAGCACAATCACCAGATTTAAATATAATAGAAAATATCTGGCTCTACATGAAGAGAGAGCTACAAACGTCCGCGGTAGCTATCGCTACCAAAAATGATCTTCTGCGTGAAATCCAGAGCGTGTGGCGGAACATCGAATTGGATTATATAAGAAACCTTTACCAGTCCATACCTGATCGCCTAGACAATGTAATTAAAATGAAGGGTCATCTTACTAAATATTAAGGTGATTTTAAAGTTAGATTTGCTGAAAACGGTGTTAAAACTAGCGCGCGTAAAATGTAAACAAACGCCGCCATATTGAAGGTGACGAATACTTATGTCCCGCGACTGTACATGTACATGTAGTCAGATTAACATGCAGTAAGCCTATCACTCTGCAGGTAAATAATATTTATTACACAATTATATATTTGCATCATTAACATAAATTATACTGCTAATGTTGAATTTCTTATTAATAATGATTACTTATTTTCATCTGAAGGTGACTTGACCCAGTTATTTTGAGAGGGTACCATCCTACTTTGAAGCTCTCTGGTATCCCCACCTTTACTTTAATCAAAGTCTAACATATAGCATGGATAACATATAGATCAATCTACAATATAGCATAAAATTTTTTGCGATCGAAGTAAACGTCACGTGGTTATAGTGCCACGTCAAAATTCTGCTGTTGCCCACATTTTTTCATGAAAATCTCTCAGCTACTTACAGTGCACATTCGTGAAGGAAGGAAAAAAAACTACGAATTTTTAAGAAAATGTTATTTCGTGAGAAGGACTCTTAAACGCTGAAAAAGGTTAACAAATATCTAAAACTATAATTTCCATATGTTTGCACTGCTCGAAATCAAGCGAATTTACAAGGCCCAAAAGCTTTTTGCTGACTTGCAAGGACCCATCTGTTATAAAGATCCCTAAAATAAAGGGACAAGTCTCATAGTTTATTAGAAATAATAGTGTAAAGTTTGCTTTTCATTTTCACATAAATTATGACGTAAATTTGGAAACCGCTGAATTTCTCGCGTTGGTTCTTTATGATTTTGGTGAAACTCGGTTCAACGCAAGGCACTAATGTGCACTATATGTAGCCGAGAGATTTTCACGAAAAAATGCGGGTAACGGCAGAATTTCAACTCAGACCCTAAAGGGGCATGGCACTCTAACCACGTGACATTTACTCCGATTGCAAAAAATTTTATGCTGTATTGTAGATTGATCTATCCATGCTACATGTTAGACTTATGATCAAAGTAAAGGTGGGGATAGCAGCGAGCTTCAAAGTAGGATGGTACCCTCTCAAAATAACTGGGTCAAGTCACCTTAATGACAGTCAAAAGAATAATGACACTGGGATAAACTTACAGGCTAAACGTAGTTAAATTGACATTTTGCAATAAAGTTTCACATCGAATAGCCCTGGGAAGTGTTGAAACATTTTACCCACGCATAGTATTAAAGCCATCCTTTCTGTAAGTCAACTGCTCTATTAAATCTGTCAGCACGCTTGGTCAGCACTACTATAAACTGAAGTTTTGTGACATAATGATTTGAGCAATGTTTTTCTTTACATTATATGTGGTCATTCTGGGTGATTGCTCACCAGAAACAGAAAACAAAAGAATATGTCAAAATATCTGGCCTAAAAATAATGTGTGCATGGTCGTTTAAGAAATTTAAGTAGTAATCACTTACAGGAGAGTTTTTAAAACAGTATTTGACTGAGAAACAAAACAGTTATTTACAAACTGAAAGTGGTCTTTTACGGGAAGTCACTAGGTCTCTTACAAGGAGTGGTCACTGTGGGAGAGTTGACTGTGCAATGTGAAACCATTGTCAAATAATATAATATATTAATATCATTAAATGGTCATGATTTTCATCACCTCAAGAAGAGAAGTCATGGGAGCCAAAACATTTTGTTCCACTCGCATTTCATACTCTGCAAGTTCCCTGGCAAGTAATGCCTGCATGCTACCAGCTCTTTGCATCACTTCACTGTCATGAGAAAAAAAATTTAATAACAACTAGTAATAAAGATGTTATTAATTTATATAATATACGTTATTGACCAAGCATGAGGCCAAGATGGCTGGATATTGGCCAAGTTTTCTTTTTGGCATCTTTATGGACTGAGACAAAGTCGAGGTCAATAAAAAGGCAAGAAAGAATGAGGCCAGTATGAGGCGTTCGATCTTGGCTGAATGAGCTTTTTAAATAAAGGATTTACCATATGGCTGAAAAGAGAACTTTTTTGTGGGACCAGGGCTGTGCCCTAGCAGACCCTGATGGCCCTTGGTGCCCAACTCTTGCTCTCGGGTGACTAGCAAATCTTAATTTTCCAAACAAATCATAATTATGCTGGGCACCCTAGATTTTACAGGTTCAGAGCACAGCTGGGCTCCCTGTAATTTTCGTTAGAGCATGGCCCAAGGGACCAACAAGGGAAACCCATGAGGGCAAGATAGGCCAATCTTACTGAAAATGTATACACTACTTTTTTGAGACTGGAATTTGAAAAATGAAATAAGTGCTTATTCAAATACACTATAGGTGTTGTTCCCCTTGGAACATCTGCCCGCTTGATCATCACTCCAAAAATTCTTTAAGCCTTCAGGTGCTAACTCAGGCAATATGGTATATGATATTATGAAACACCAAAGAATCGAAAAAGAAAAACATCATATCTGCGGTATAATGTTTCAACTTAACTATTATAGGGACTAAAGAATGTCATTTGTTATTATAATAGATTGGAGTTTTATATACACTGCACAGTCGACTCCCGATAACTCAAACCCTTGCATACTTGAACCAAAATCGATTTCCTATGGATTTCCTTCATTCAATAATTTACTATAATTTTACCCTCGATAACTCGAACCTCCTGTTAACTCAAACCATACTTTAATGCCTGACAAGTTAAAAAAAGTGTACTGCAATCTGAAACATTGAAATTATTTTATAACTATGTATTCTTTGTCTTTACTTTTCTGTCAGTCCAATTTAAAAACAGTGTCCAGCAGTGTGTATTAATCAAGTTTTGAAGTGTGCATGTTACTTGCATTCACTCTCCATCCCATTTTCTTATTTCTGGTTATTTGCTTCGAACTCCCGCTAATTCAAACCTTTTTTGATTTCCGTAGAAGGTTTGAGTGATCGGGAGTTGACTGCTGTATATAGGTTTGTGATATCAGTTTTTCACTGTATTAGAAAATAGTGACATTTTTCCTGAATCCACATCTAAATATTACTGGAGTATTGTTTTGTTTTATGTACTAAGGAGAAAGATACTCATACTGTACATATAACAATATTCTAGCCTATGTAGCAGGCACCGGTTTGTTTTTAAGGGCAAAGAAAGAAATCTCGAGGATGCATGAGAGGAGAAAAGGGGAGGAGGCACCAGCAGCGGAGACACTGGTTTCCATTTGTGCCCCCAGTTTAATAACGTGACAGCGCTGCATCAACTGACAAAAACTTGATTGAAAGCAGATCGTCTAACAATACGAAACCGACATCACACCAAAAGGGAAAAATAATCTTGTGTATTTTTGTTATATCTGCATAAAGCAAATAATGTAATTTTAAATGCATCCCAAAACAATAACTGAAAAATTACACTTTCTCCGAACCCAGTTGGTAACGCTGCCAAGAGACCTTTACCAAAAAAAAGATGGCACAATGATTTTTGAAAATGAAAACCAAAATCGAAAATCTCTCGTGCTTAGCTCTTTAAATAACTTCTTGCAAGCATGATTCAAACAGTTCTTCAGCCATTTGTAGTGCTGCACATGTGTTATACAAGAAGACTTGAATTTCTGTTGACTGACAAATAATGCATTTGCAAGAATTGTTTGCTAACTCCTAAGAGGCATTCTTGGCTAATGGCATATTATTCTATGCACTGCCAGAGAATGTACAAAAAGGAAAACTATGGCCTTTGCTGCAGGCGCCTCCTCTCCCCTTTGCATGTTCCCCTTGCACAGCCTTTAACAAAAATAACCGGCGCCTGCTTCGCAGGCTAACAATAGTCTGACTTTCTTACCCCAAAAGAGATCCCTCTCCCAACTGCTGGCTTGATTCTAACATGCTCTGAGCTAAAGCAGTCTGGTGAAGTTTCCTCTTTAAAATAAAACACAAGGACAAGACATTAAATTAACCCATAATCTATGCATGCCTTGAAAGGTTGGCCAATAGATGAGTTGCACTGGGAAGAAAAGTTACAGCCCTGAAAAAGGGCAACTTCAAGGTTCAAAAATGTCACACTTTTTAAAAGGTTTTACAGCTATCACTTGATCCAAACCTAAATAATTTGTTTAGTAAAGATATGAGTTTTGCTAAAAGCAGGCCTACAGCCCAGGGGCCTACAACCTGCAGCCCACGGCCTGCTGCTGCCTGGTGGCCCAGTGACCTAGCAGCCTGATCCCGATTGTACTCTAAGAAGGGGACTACTGGGACTGACAAAGTGTCCACTGTAGAAACATTGTAAAGGTGTCCACTTTATAGAGGGTCAAAGTAAATT
Source organism: Porites divaricata (assembly GCA_038088405.1). Taxonomy (NCBI): domain Eukaryota; kingdom Metazoa; phylum Cnidaria; class Anthozoa; order Scleractinia; family Poritidae; genus Porites; species Porites divaricata. Next base: position 18,845,969 of record JBBMOI010000009.1, on the reverse strand, counting down.
ACAGACCAATGAGAGGGACCAACTCAAGGTGTCCATATAATTATTTTCTGGGGGTATACATTTCAAGAGAGTTGACTATACTTGAATAAATAACCCTGCTAGTGATTTGTACAGAGGATTGAACACCTGTTTATTTAACAATAATTTAGTCGCCGAAGGCGACGTGAATATCGGCGAATATAGTCACTGAGATGAAGTCGAGGTGACTATTCGCCAATATTCATGTCGCCTGAGGTGACTAATTGTTTTAGTATAATTACATTGATGATTATTCGAGAAAATAAAATTACCGATCAATTTCCGACCCCGAAACATCAAAAAATCTGGCTGCCATTTTGAAAACTGTTAGCCTTCAATGCTATAATTACCGCGCGGTGATTATAGCGGGATAAAGCGAAGCTCCTAGCCAATCACAGCGCTCTATTTTAGATAATCATCAATGTAATTATACTAATACCACTTATTTCCATGTCCACCACATTACTACAAAAACATTCCGGAGCCTTGAAAAAGTATACTTGCAAGTAATATTGTGCACTGTAAGGAGGACCAATGGGAGATACATTTGGATTGGTAGTATGATTATTTGAGTCAGTATTTTTCACCATTTGAATGACACCACTTGGTAAACTTTCCACCTTGAAAATTTTATTGTCAGGCTTCCTTCTCTGAAAGGTCATTTTTTCTGCTTCCTAATAAAGGTTAAAATTAACTAGCACAAAACTACTTGTAAGTCCTTATTCCTTGGCTTTAAGACAGGTATGTATAAATGTTACATCTATTACCATACTTCGAGGCTATTAGTAAAGTCCAACTAGTGGTCTATATATCATCAATGCTGCGTTCTGATTGGTTGAGCTACCAATAGGCTATATGTTATAGCCCACTAGTAGTGAAAAGCGCTGGCTTTGAAAACCAAAGCAATGGCAGCTAAATCAAGTTTTGCCAGCTACAGTTATTTTGTCTCAATATTTTTGACCAACTAGTTGGATTTTACTCGATCAAACAATAATTATTCCTCTCTCACCCTCATGGCCTCTGAGTCAATAGCCCATTTGCCTTTCTGCCTCATGGGCTATTGACTCAGAGCTCATTCGGGCTCAAGGAATAATTGCTAATTATACCCCCAGATGGTCACAATAACAGGGTTTCACTTACAGTGGAGTGCATACATCACTGTAGAAGCAATGATGACTGATAATATAATATGGATCACTTGGTACAGATCCTAAATTGGCAGACTTCCAAATAATGTAAGCTTATTTAATAAACTAGTGTTTTAGGATTCTCAGATAAAATTAATATATTGCTATGCTGCGGACAACAGTTTCAAGAGGATTATCACAGTGAAACATCATGGGTGATAAACATTAAGTGCAAGGTTTTAAGTGTATGGTTATTATCACCAAGACTGAGTTATGTTAGTGACTATCACATATTTACAGACTATTTATGCCACCTAGTTTTAACATTATGGAACAAAAAATGCAGGTTAAAAGAGCAACATAATGGACCATGCTAATGGTGTAAAACTGGGACAATGCACTGAGTATTTGGATAGGGTAAATTCTGAATATTGTACTAAAGCCTAGTAGCTGCCAGTAAGTAAGATATGTCACTAGTTAAAATTGGCTTCCTAAAAGTCCTGTGTGAAAACTTGGTACAGTAATACAAGAACAAAGTACTTCCTATTTACACTAAAAGTCTTGAAATGTTGAACTACCAATTTTGAGCCCTGATATATGGTGTTTTCAAGTTTTTCAAGTTCACTGTGCTATAAATTAATTTTATGATATAATAATTTATAATCACATCGCAAGGACGATTGAACTTTTGGGTATAATACAGATTTTAGGTTTCTAGAGGATTCATATTTTAATGAATTTTTTTGAGTGACACGTGCTGGATGTATGAGGATAGATATTGCAGGTGATTACCATGAGTTCAGATCGCATCTGAGGCCACAGCATAGCAATATCATCTGAGGCTCGTAAATATGATGACTTGAGGAATAATACAGCCTACAACAAACAGCACTACCCTGAGTATAAAAATAAGCCTGGATTATTTGCATTTGAAAAATAAGTAAAAATACAGTCAAAGCTCTTGTAAACAGCCACCTTGGAAATTAAAAAAAAGGGGTCATAACTAGAGCTGGTCACTTACAAGAATGAGCCTTATGGTAAAACAATAGAAGGTGGTCACTTAAGAAAGCTTCAGAAACTCATTAAAAAATAAAATAAATTAATGTTTAATTAGTGTCTTTATATCTGATACAGACAGGACTAAACTTTACGTCCAATTTTTTAGTCCACTAGCGCAGTGTACTGTTTCATTATGGTGCTGATTTATATGAAAAAGACTCTGAGCTTTTTATTACAATGTTTAAGTCACAGTTTAAAATATAATGGGATTGCAAAAAGGTGATTGTGACTAGAGCTGGTCACTTAGGAGAGTGGTCACAAGGAGAGCCTTGACTGTAATAAAATATTGCACATATTACAGTTAGAGCGCATATCAATTACCTAGTACATATATAACTGAATTTACTGGTAAGTACTATAGCTGTACTATTGAATAAATTAATTAACAATTAATGAATGGGCTGAGTATCTTATGAAGAATTATGGAGATCGAGGAGGGTGTTATCTGTCAAGGCCATAGGCCAAGGCAGATAATACCCTCCGAGATCTCCATAATTCTTCATATGACAAGAAAGCCGAATACAATAATTGTTCTGTTATTCATTCAAAACAATTCCTAGTTTTAAAGCAAAGCTAAAACATGCTTACCTCCAATCCATCGATGTTAAGTTCATCTTCGATAGGGCATGTTTAGGGTTGTTCAGCTCCGCAAATATTCTACATATAGCAGGTGTCACCCTTCGAGTTGTGTTCTTCCACTTCTTGCCATGTTTCTAGCTATAATTTTGCCTAGTTCTTTCTCTTGAAACGAGTGAAATGTCCGCCATTTTTTGTTTTAAAAACCAAAACAACTCAACCTCGTCCCCAGGTCTTCTCAGTTAACGGTATGTACATTAACCTGTAAGGGGGGCTGCACTTTTGACTTCATCGGTTCATTTAACCCAAAATTCTAGAGGTAGCTGGTTATGGTGAATTATGCGCGTGCTTTTAGCCATTTAGAATCGGGGAAATATTTTGAATGAATAATAATGTACATTAAAACTGAGGGCTGACATTAAGGGCTGGGGCCGGGCCAGGGATTTTCCCTGGCTACTATTCATGAACATGGACCCCGCCTACTTTAGTAGGAAAATAGAAAAAAATAGAACCAAACATTTTATCCCCAGCTGTTTGATTCCCCACCTACTAATGCATTGTTCACCAGAAAACTTGAAATATTATTTTAATGACAGCTCTGATTAAAATAATTATCTGCATGTTATTTTCTGTTCATATACATTGTACATACCAGAGGAAATATAATTACACAAGTTTGTACTGGTAAAATTGATTAATAATCGAAGAAAAAACATTAAAGATACTAAACTGAAGGAATAACTTGGAATACTAGACCCAAAGCGACTCACAACAATATTGTCCTTGATTAATAAATATTTCATATATCTTTTCCTTCAATTTATTTAATTTAATATAATAACTTCAGACTTGAAAAAAAAAAACTTGCATCAGATCTGAATGGGATTTGCCATGGTTCAACACAGAAAATGTCCTTGCAGATCAGATATGCTCCCCATATTTCAACTTTTACTTAAAAATTACTGCCAGAACTGAAGGGGATGCTCATGGAATGGTGAAAACATACTACATTATAGTCTCACTAATGAACTAGTAAGCAACAAGAAAATTATTTTACAATACAGTCATTTTTTACTAATAAAATTAACAGTAGTCCAACTGTCGGCATGTCACAGTTTAATGTGAACTTCACTTATCCTCCTTGTGCCATGTGGAACAACAGGCCTTGAGAGTTAACTGTGCTCATGTAACTAAGTTTTCAGCCAAAACTTAACAATGTTGCCAGGAGTGCTCATATTTTTGAAAATCCCATCACTTAATACTTGAAGAAGGTACAGTGTATAATTATAATCTATGGGACCTTATATCTTTTGGACATGGGTAAACTTTCATAAAAGTAAAACTTTCAGTTTCAGATCTTTCCTGAATCTGTGACAGACCAAGAAAGTTAAGCAATGACGTGACCAAAACATTCACAGTCAACGATGTTGCTTAAAAGTAATGATCATTATTTGGATAATATTGTAATGTTTCTTACCAATCTCTTCTCTAAATCCATACCAGTCCCCTGCATTGAAGCAGCCAGCCTCTTATTTGTGGCATGGCATGCATGCTTGATCTTATCCACTGTCTTCTCAACCTACATATATTCCATTCAGGAAAACTAAACATCCTTAGCCTACTAAAAGTATCCATTGGTATATCATATTCTTCAGCTGAAATGATTAATAATTTAAGGTATAATTATACAACCCAGTTCCTAGTATATTGGTTATAGTTATGGGCGGAGCATTTGCATTTGCACATTCTTGAAGTCCTCTCTGAGACAACTGCACTGGAGTACTTTTGCATAAGCATGCAACATTACTGGAAGAGAAATATGATAAATGCCCAACAACCTTCCTGGAAGGTTCGAAAGTCACACTTGGAATTTGCAATAATTGGTAGTTGCACTTGGAGTTATTTTGTTCCAATATGCAAAGGAAATAACCATTAGTTACCTTCAATTTTAACTATAGAAAACATTTAAATGGATACATTGTCTTGAAAAGCATCAACAAATTAAGTTTTTTGAAAGGTGGATAGAACACTTTTTTTATGATCACTAGTCCTACAAGTAGAGGAGAATCCCTGGCACCTCCTTTCCTTCACGTACCTTAAGGTATCTACTAAAAGAACTATAATTTTGTTTCTATTCCTGACAACAGGAGTTCCCTTCCCCTGCACCTTGCTATCCACGATATTAAATGAAACAATGGCTACTTTCTCTGTTGTCGAAACTTACATTTTAGTTGCAAGGATCTTACATTATGTTAACGATTTATCTGATTAATTTTCATTTTTGTTTACTTCAGCTACTTACAAGCTGCAGATCCTCGGTTAAAATCTCAGTTTTTTCCGCCCTAGAATAGGAAAAAAAAAGGCAAAGATTACTGTAAGGTCTTTCTTTTATAAATTATCGTACTGAAACTGCAGTAGGTGCGGAGGCTCACTTCCGTTGAAATGGCCAATGCACAACACGTCCACTAGTTGTCTGTTTAACGAAGAGAAGCGACTTACCTTCCAACTCGCTGATCAGCTAGCTGCTTCACGCGATAGAACTGTTTCTTCATTATTAAAGAAGCATTTAGTCTTTGTTTTTAACCAGAGAAAACCTGAAATTAACAACCATCAAATACACTTTTCTTGAACACATTACGGAATTTCCGCCATGTTGGTTGGTATTTACAAAGTGAGTGCGAGTTACATTTGATCAGCGGTCGGCTTATGGATGTGAAAAGGAAGTCTTTGTTTTATTTTTACGTAATATGCCCAAAAATATAATTGTTGGTTTAGCTTAGAAAGAAGTGAAATAAAAAAGCAACAATATTTAAGGCAAAACTGAAAATCATCGGCTTTGCTTCCCGAATGTTTGAAAACTTGGAAGTGGAGCAGTCATTTCGCCGGAAATACGTCACATTCTTCTTATCTGGTCGTCAAGGCCCTGTTCTAGGCCCCTGGCTGCGAGCGAAGTTTCTGCTGTTTCCGGTTTTTTAGCGGAGGATGCTGGTTTGTTTATAACAAGTCTTAAGTTCTTAACCACAACAGCCGTTGTCAACAAGATTAACCCCATTTGTTCAATCTGAATTTAGAGTAACAAAGGCAGATTAATTCATCGAAAAGCAAAAAAGGTGGTTGGCGAAAGGATATTGACATTGGAGACCCATACGACCCTACGCACCCGACCCCAAGATTCATCTGCTCTGTTTCGACGAACACGAGCAGTATAGAAAACCTGTCGTTTGATCAAGTTTTGCCGATTACAGTGTACGTTTCATTTGATGGCATTTCCGCTTGTTCTCCTGTTGAAATTAAACGGTGAATTCGAGTCTTTCTTATTTGGCAAGTCAACCCAATACGATGGAAATCGTGGTTGAAGCTTCAGAAATCTTGCTAGTCTGTCGATGTATTATTGATTGAGTGTCGATGCCAATCGTTATGGCGACACTGGTTCTTTGTAGTTTCACTGGTTTTCTATTGAATCTGTTATGGGAGCCCTCATTTGTCGAAGGTAAGAACTTGCTTTATAATCCTTAAAAGCAAACGATTTTTCACGATGTTTTTTAGCTTTTTAGGAGTGAGCAGCATCGCAATCTTGAGCTGGGCGACATTTTGAGCGAAGGTCATAAAAATGTTTGCTGTGTTTTGGCTTTCTCATTTGACAGACTATTAAGTCGTTGGTAAAGGTTTAAAGCACTTCTCGCTAGATAAATATTCTACCCAAAAAACTGCAATGTAAAAGCTTTGACCAATACTTAACTCAGCTCTTGTACAGCTGGGCATGTATATTTGTGCACATAGGATGTTAGCGGATTTCGTACAAATCCTGCCCGTTTAAGACACTCAGAAGTCCCGGGTTTTCCAAATTTTATGCCCAAATAATCTTTGTGGGATTTATGGAGTAAAAACAGCGAACTTGTTTGAGGCCTGTATATATTTTAAAGCAAGCACTTTTCGGCGGAAAAATTTCCGCATTGCGACTTGCAATCTGCTATATTTGCCTAAGTTAATATATTTTCTTGCGAGCTAATTGTAAGCTTCGCTTGGAGAACCGGATCTACAAAGCAACAACCGTGTCCCTTTTTCTATTATTTTTCAATTAAAATATTAATCGACCATACAAGTCTGTATCGACAGCAACTGGCCGAGGTCCAAAGTGTTTTATTTGTTAATTTGTTGCCCTTCCGGTCTTCGCCTTGGGTCTTCGCCTTCCTAGTCACGTTTTAATAACTTAAACCCATGGAAAACGTGATATAAACGTTTCTTAATATTTATACAAGAATCTTATCTGTTTTCCTTATTCTGTTTTTCCTAATTGGTAAAGACTTCCTGTCTGACTTTTCTATAAATAATTTTCCTGAAGGTTTGATAAATGTGCCTGCTTGTTCTTTTTTGTTCGATAGTGACATATTACAGTGTACGCCAGTTTGCAGCTGAAATTTATTTTAGAAATGACATAATTGTTCGATATTGTGATGTCTATGCAAATTAATGACACTTAGGAAAATGAGGACAAGTTATTCACCAGGGTATTCAGTAATTTAATTTCTTTGTTCCTTTTCACTATTTAATTTGTAGTCTTAACAATAACTACAAATCCATCATTTGATAAAACTAATAATTAGATAATTGACTCATTGATTTTTTGATTCTGAACTTATGATATCCACAGTGCCCTGCAAACCATGATTTTCTTGAAAATGAAAAGGCAGTCTCCCTCTCAGCTGTTTTTGTATCATCAAGCAATGCTCCTCCCCCAAACAAACAGCTGCATGGTCACATTTGAACCACATTCCTTTCCAGACCTTAACCAATAACAGCTACTGTTCTTTTATCTGGAATTACTTTTTACTAAACTATCCTTTCACATGCCATCCAATCATAGTCTACATTCTATCACATTGTCATATGGGATGTTGAGTTGTCTTGTATATACAGTGTATGAAGCCACTATCTGTCTCTTTATGTACAATAGAAATCTTGCTAGCCGTGGCCATATTATATAATTATATTGCTCACAAACTCATAATTTAGGCAGACTAGCGGTCACTAGCACTCTTCCATCTGAGCAAACTGACCATTCTCTTGTCCTAAACTATTTACACTGATTCATTATTTTTCTTTGCAGGCACTAATTCATCACAGTCGTCATTCAGTAATATTTCAATTCCTGCAACAGGCAATGGCATTCATGCCCGTCTGTTTCCATCTAATATGACTCAAACCACCACTAGTTCTCTATTGGTTAATTCTACTGCAATGCTCTCTGCAACTCGTAGATTACCTGGAATAAGGGATGATGAAATGGGCACTCAAATTGATAAGGATGGCGCTAGCAAAAGACGTTCAGGCAAAAATGAGCATGGTGTCCAGTCAAAAGAACCAAACAGTACTGGAATTTATGTACCAAGTGACCAAACTGATGATAAAGGTACAAGTAATAAATATATAAATAAATCAATCAATCAATCAATAAAAATACAATGTATGTTTTGGAGGGATGGTTTTGGGTTTAGGATATCCTGAGAGGCTTTCAATACTTGAAATAGTTTTTTTTAATCATATAAGGATTGCTGAACACTTAAAACACTCTTTCACCACTGCAGAAGCATTTTGATAAATAAGCTTGAAACATTTTTACAAGGGCAACAATTGTGATATTTTGTGGGGTGGCAAACAGACAAACAACTCTGTCCCCATTACATCAGAGCCACACGTTTCCCCTACTACATTGTAAGGCAGTACAATTTTTTTCACCTAATTATGTCATCAGAGATAGTCCGTAATATCAAAAAATATAACTACCTGTAGCATCTGTTTACATTCAGTGATGTTTTACAAGTTGACATTACGAAGTAATATTGCCTGTTCACTTGTAAGTGAAAGTTTTTCTTGTTGATTCATTGTTAACAGTTTTCTAAAATTATTTCTTTGTGTAGGTGGTATCCCATTTTGGGCATACATCATCATTGCTGCTGGAGTGGTTCTTCTTCTTATTGCTGTAATAGCTATCGTTTATGGGAGAATGGATAGATGGTAAGACCAAACCTGCAAAGGGGGGGGGGGGGGGGGGCATGCCTGTGCACAGCAGACATATCTTAGGGATGTACAAATACTAAGGGCGCTTTCCATTTGTCAGAATTAACTGACCGGCCAGACCAATCCCGTCGTAATGAGAATTTCACTTTTAATCAAACTATCCAGCCAGATCAATTAAATCTTAAATAGTATGCATGAAGGAGATGGTTTTTCAGCAAAAACTCTTGGAAAAAGCCTACCAGTATTTTTTTTTCAAAGTGACTGGTCAGAAAAAGGTCTGGCCGGCCAGTTCTGACAAATGGAAAAAGCCCTAAAAGTTTTTTTAATAGGTTACAATGTGTGTATAGGGCAATTTTCGTATGACCTTGAAAAATGGTTTCAGTAAGTGTTCATCATCTGTTTCATAAACCAATGGATGAAAAGATCAAAACATGGACTCTTCATTTTCCCGCCAAAGAAAACCCTAGTATGGAGAAGGCATTGTTCGATTGGCCAATTGTGTTGCAGTATGACGTCAAAGCGAAGGATCCATTGATTTCTAGAAAGTTCTCAGGCATGAAGTTTTTTTATGCGAGCGTTTGCTTAACCAACCAAAAGCTACGCGTGTTTGTATCTGTTCGATAAACCAATCAAATTGCTTTATTTGCATTTGTTTGTTGTTTCTGTTTTGTTCGCGCGTTTTCATTTCAAGGTCATACGAAAATCGCTCTAACGAAAAGAAACTTACCAGTAATTGTATACAAGTCAAAGGGATTTTGGAAAGGGGCAAAGGGAAACAGCTGGGAAACAATTTTTTTTATTTTCCTTTCTCTCTCACTTTGTTCTTTTACTGAGCTTAATGCCCTGCACATTGACAGCAATTTCTTTCCCCCCTGTCTTTCCTTTGATTTAAAAATCAGTGAAGGTGACCATGTTTGTAGAAAAAAGCAGGAAATGCTCGTAAGGCCTTCTTTACCACAAAAATACACTTGCAGCCAATTCCAAGGTGGAGGGGCCCCCAGGGTGGTACTCTGAATTTTAAGTGACAGAGATGTTCAAAGGATTTTTTTGAGTTTGAAATTTTCAATTGTGGAATTTTTTTGGGTAGGAAAATTTGGCAAGTATATTTTTTTTTTGCATGGATTTATTTAAGTGGGGATTTTTTGGGTATTCATAACAATCTGAAGATATGATAACATATGATAACCTCAGATGGTATGATGAAGAAACAAAGTTAACACAATTCAATTAATTTCTAAATCATTTTATGTTTTTGTGTTATAATTATCATTTAATAATGCCTTTTGGAAATTTTTAAGGCTTGGAAATTCGGCATTGGATTTTTTGGGGGTTAATTTTTGGTCCAGGGATTTTTTTGCAATTTGATTTTTGCCCCTATTCAATCATCCCCGTCTTGAAAACTGGTTACCCCCGCCCCCTGGGGAGGGGCCACTGGGCACCGCTAAAGTATCTATCAAAAGGTCTTGACAGGTGTTTTACAGTCTCCACACATAAGAAAATGACACATGTGGGTTTTTGTATATGCAACGACAAAAGGATTATCAAAATGAAACAGAAATAAAGCAAGCAGAGTGGAAAACAAGATATCCTTGACCCCAGAAATGGACAGATGGATTCTTTTTGCTGTGAAATTCAAAATCATAATTATAAACCTTGGAATGTACTTGTAATAGATTTAACAATTAATGCCCTGGGCATTGTTTTTATTAGGAAATGAATTTTGTTATAGACTGTTCTAAAGTTATGTGTGTGTTATGTACAAGGTGAATAGCCACTTTGTTTTCTAATTCAGGAAAAACCATGGTTCCTACATGGTTTGGGATGATGAATTAGAGTTAAGCCCAGCATTTACAAGGTAATAATAATAAATTATTGTTTAATATATGAAGCAATGATTCCAATATGTTTATTAAACTTTATGTTATTTATGCAATAATATTTATGGCACTGGCCACCTGAAACGTAAGTGTCCTAAAACAGTTAATAATGATTTATTTTTGCGTGTATGTCAAGTTATCAAGAATTTTTTCAAACAGCCTTTTTAGAATTTTTCAGCAACAATTCAACATTGAGAGAAAGGCATTCTTTACTGATCTCTAATAATTTTCCTTGTTCAATTTCAGGGAGTCTGAATTTCTTCTTGACAATTTGGCAGGTACTTATTTTGAAAGTGAATATATGAAATTTATATCTTTGATAAAACTTGCAAAGAATGATGTTGTGATAGTTCAATAATATACCATTATATTGATCCTTAAAGTTCAAGAACATTGAATTGCCTAGACACCTACCCATTGGTGTAACTCAATCAGGGATCTAGGCACATATACATATCCAAGACAGACCCTTATATGAAGATGTCTCCATGGATGTAATTACATTATTGAAGCATTTTTTGCAGTTGTTTTGACTTTTCAGATTTGGTGTGCAATCTGATTTTAATTCATAAAGTAGCATCCAAACATATTTCAGATTCCTCAGCAAACTAGAGCAGCTAATTGGGACAATGCAGGGATAGTTGACATTAGACTGCAAGCAATTCTCTTAGTTTTCTTTTCAAAACCATTGGGGTCGCACAAACTTGTGAAAAGCAGACCGCACTAATGCAAAAAGTCTTGGTTGACATTTGATTTTCCTGTTTGTGATCGGGGGGGGGGGGAGGGGGTTACTCGATATATCCTTGGGTGGAGAGGTGCAGCCCGGCCCCTCGTACCCTGACCCTGTTTAGGACAAAAATCACTGATTTTCGTACCCTGTTTAAGACAGAATTCCGATTTTTGATACCCTGTTTGCCTGTTTTAGACATTTAACCCAAAATCCCCCAAAAACATTTGCTGTAGTTTAGTTCGTAGAACATATGTGCAGGCTGTTTATCACTTAAGAAAAGATACCCTGTTTAAGACAAAAATCCCGAAAAACATACCCTGGCTGGTCACACATCCCCATTAAGCCCTTATAAGGGAGTACCCCCCCCCCCCCCCCCTAGGTTTCTGGCCGTTCAGAAGCAGGCAATCGGATAAATTGTTTCTGAATCTTCTGATTCTGGACACTTCTTTCATAATGGTGGCCTATTAATGTGTTCTTTTATATGTGAGATAACTAGCCTTTCTGACCTCGTTATTTCATGTACAATACAAAATAATTCTTACTTTCAGACGAGACCAGGAAGGTGCATTTACATACATATAAAAGAATAGATAAATGGTCCGCCATTATAAAAGAGGTCTATTAAGAGTATTTGCTCAGTGGCTTTCCTGTCTTTTATTGCTGAGTCTTTGCAATGATTCTTCTCATAAACAACAGTTCCTTTTCCCTTACCTTTAGGTTTCTGCAGATTTATTTTTATGCAAAAAACCTGGTTAAGACAATAGGCTGATGTAGCAAAAGAAGGGGAGCACACGCATCAGTTGATGACAGGAAAGCGCGCAAAAAGGACTAAACGCGACTTCTGGTGCTCAATTTGCCACTCTGTCATTGGTCAAGCCAGTTGTTTGATTTGTGCGCGCTTTTGTCAACTAACATTCCCGTTCTGTTGTTAAATCAACCTGAAGGGTAATACGAGTTGCTAGTATTTTCCCACCCTTGGCATTGGCTCTTTGTATTAATCGGCTTTTCAAGATCAGGTTTGTTTAGCCATAAAAAAAAAATGCATAAAAACTCTTCTTAAAAACCTTTTAAGAAATTTTTAAAAAGTTAAAAAAATAATGTACAACGTTTTGACGTTCTGGGACGTCATTATCAAGTAAGAATGTTCTATAAATTATACAAGACAAGAAAAAGCAGGGAAAATAGTCTCATTCTAGGTTTTTAAAAGTTCTTGACTTTTTTAGTTATTCTTTAGCTCACTGTTTGCTCCCTAATTTATTGTTTTAGCTGACCAAGAACCAGGAACTCCTGAGCTTCAAATTTATGAGATTCCTTTGGACTCCCTTGGGCAACAGCGAGTGTACATTGGGACAAAACGTGTTGCACCCAAAAGTGATGATCACAAGGAGCGTATACAGGCTGCGAAGTTTACTAAAAACAGAAAGCACAGGAGGAAACATCGTGAAGATTTTAGGGTAAACACTCTTCCCACAGCTGGCAGAAGGGATCATATTTACAGTTCAGTTAATGATGAAGTCAACAGTGCTTTAAGTGAAGGTATGATCATTAGTGTTGGAGTTTACAGCATTTAGTATTAAGCGTACCTGTTTAGTCTTTTTAGATTAATTTATTGGTTTCTTGGCTAGCTTTCAAATCTTCAAATTCTCAAAAGAAAGGGGCTGTTTCGAAGGTTTTAAAACTTGAAATCACTAGCAGTACTTTTCAGTTTGGTGTACTGTATTTCCTCGATTACATGAATGATGATGGTCTAAGGAAGTTGCTTAATGAAGAAGGTGCTCATTAAGTCTCCCTTCAAAGAACTGAAACTCTGCATGCAAATGGAGACAAGGATACAGTAACTGGAACTGACTTCAGGGATCAAAAATTCATGCCAATGTAGTCAAAGCTTAAAATATCATAAAGGCAAGGAACGAATTAGCCGTTCGTCTTGACTTGTGATGCTCTTACCTGTCAGGGGGAGGCTCTTATTTATTAGTTTGACCAAGGACTACTCCGTAGCCCTTTTAGATTGTGCACGTGTATTCACAGTTTTGGAAGCCATCTTGACGAGTAGGCAACCGCGTGAGAAATTAAAGTGTGTGTTTGAGAATCTAATAATGTGAAATAGTTTCCGTAAAACGGCTGTTCTGAAAACAAAAACAGAAATTGTAAACTAAAGCTACACTGTAAAGGATTTTACTAACAAATTTTGGGGGCTGTAACTGGGCTTAAATTTCTCAAGACGCTTGCTTTAGATTTTCCATAATTTATATTTGTCTGCAACTTTTCTCGGGAACTTTTAGTCGGCAGGAAGAGAAATTTTTACAGACAAATGTATAGCAAATTTTAAAAAGGGTTTCGAGCGCATGTAGCGGCATGTAATGCCCTCAAATTTTTTTCAGTAGAATCGTTAGGAGTGAAGCTTTGGTTTACAATTCATATTTTTTTTTCAGAACAGCCGTTTTACGGAGAAATTCGACATTAGATTCTCATACAAACACTATAATTTCTCACGCGGTTGCCTACTCGTCAAGATGGCTTCCAAAACTGTGACAAGGTCTATACTAGGGAGCTTAAGCAAAGGCGTTTTTGAGCCACGCACGTCAACCGGAAGTGAGTTGTTTTCCCTTAATATGCCTTGATGTCACCAAATGTATCTTGCTAAGTGTCTTTACTCTTAAAGAGACAACGTGCCCATAAAGGCATTGACCAAGAATGCAAGAAGTCCACTTCTGGTTGACGTGCGTTGCTCAAACATGTCTTTCCTTATGCTCTGTTTTTTAAGTGTTGCCGTGGCTATCCGAGCCATTACATTGTTACATGTACGTGAAATCATTTTATCTTCCAGGTGACCTGCGTGACGGTAGGAGTGTCAGTGGGCACACCCTACCCACGGTTGTATTGTCGGCTCAAAATCTACTTAAAGGAGACTTCTTAAAGTCCAATAATAGCGGATCATCTCCCGATATAAAAAGAGACATGAGATCACTAACACTTGGCTCTAAAACTAAGAGTGTATCCAACTTGTTTCAGAACAGACCGCTTCCTCCTGCTCCCAGTAAACGCTTCTCAAAAAGTCTTGATCGTTTGCGGTTTCTGGAAACTGGGCAATTCAGTAAAGGAAAAGGCAAAACGTTTCCGTTTCATCAAAAACGAACTCCCAAACGAGCCCATCCTATGCTCGTCAAGTCTTCAAGCTTCGGGGGTACATTTAATAAGATAATTAACGCATCGCAACCTCCAGTGCCAGCACCTAGAAAAGGGTCTTTAGATCTCTTGGATAAGTCAGCTACTTTCGATTTGGGTCATATAAGGAAATCAAACTTATGCCACAGACATTCGAAGTCTCTGGATACCCTTCTTCTCTTGCGTGATCTCAATTGGACAGCTTACGATGTTGATATATATCACTCGTATGCAAGTGTACACAGCAACCAAAGTGATGATAACAATAACGAAAAGGAACCGTCGTATCAAAGTGTGACAAGCGATGAAAAGCCGTCAAGTCTCGATGAAGGCAGCGGAAGATTAAGCTCGCAGGGTAAAGCTAGTACTTTATCTGCCCCCCCTGTCGATAGCGATGACCCGGATGAGCATTTTGATGAGGAAAATCCTTATGCCAGTGTAAATGAGGAAGAAATATCCAAAACAGGAAGTTCTCAAAGTGGAAGGGACTCACGACATTCAGATCGAGAAAGTAATATAAGAGATAGTGGCGCGCCTTCCAGCACTTTAGAATCTGAAGAGTCTACCTCTCCTTATGCTTCGGTCAGAATAAGTCAGATCCCCGGGCTGATTATCCGTCCTTCGCTGGGTGAGGAAGGCAACTGCAGCGAGGAAGTCTTTGCAACTGAAGTGGAGTCGGATTTCACTATAGGTACTGGCAGTGATCCTAGAAAGGATGAACATTTAAAGCGGGCGAGCACACACACCTATCTGGAACTTTTCCCTGACAGCGGCAGAGAGAGCATAATCTCAGAAACGAGCTCGGGGTATGCAAGACCATTAGATGTACTCTCAGATACATCAGAGCCTTTGGAAAACATGTACGTTGATGCTGATAGTTCTTCTGGTAGTGCTATTAAGATTCTTGAACAGTGTCCTGAAAAAAAGGATGATTTAGTGAATCCCCGTGAAGAAGAGACTGAATCAAAAGCAACTTCTGCACAGACCGATCCTCGACTGTCAGAACTTTTCTTTGAAGAGCTCCAAGAAGATGAAGCAAAAAGCGAGCTCGGAGAAGGAAGAACACCAACAGATGAACACACTTACGAAAACTCACAGGTTTTTCAGAACTTAAAACATCGCGATGCTTTTGAGCAAGTAGAAACCGTTTCAAGCGAAGCTGCTAACACTCAAACATTTTATCTGCAAGAACCTCGCCTTTCCGAGGAAGTGCATGTCTGAGATATTTGACGACGCAGACGGTAGACGCTCTGAAAACAGGCTTAGATCAGTAATTTGGAGGAAAAGAGATGTTAAAATTCATTAATATTAAATTTAGTTTTGTAGATAGTTAAAGTGCTACATCTTTTGGCTGTTAAGTAAGTTTGTATAGGGCTGTTAAGAGATTCACGGTGAGGGATTTATTAGTTTCGAGTAATTATACAATTACGACTAGTGTGATTATAAATCGTGAAGAAATACTTGTTAATACTTGACTGGGATGTAACGATATACCAGACAAGGTTTATGCTTGGGCAAGTAATTTTTCAGAATGTGAAGAATATCCTACTCTTCAAATTGAAGGAGATCATTTACGGCTGGCCCGTAGATGCGTGTTGAGCTGGGCTCACTATTGAATGCATATCTGTGTGGTTGTTATGTTGCCCAGCTGAAAGTCAAGTGCTCGTAGTGTAATTAGTATTAGTAAAATCCAACTAGTGGTCTATTATCAATGCTGCGTTCTGATTGGTTGAGCTACTACTATGCTATATGTTATAGCCCGC
The DNA here is from genome assembly GCA_038088405.1 of Porites divaricata. Taxonomy (NCBI): domain Eukaryota; kingdom Metazoa; phylum Cnidaria; class Anthozoa; order Scleractinia; family Poritidae; genus Porites; species Porites divaricata. The sequence goes on along the minus strand of JBBMOI010000009.1, from coordinate 18,829,636 downwards.
TAGTAGCGAAAAGCGCCGTCTTTTTTGCGGCAAAAAAGGATTAAGGTCTAGCTTTATCTAGCCTGCGCGCAGACGAAATTTAACTCTGGTTAACTCCGAATCAGTGCCGAAATCCTTGTTCTAGACTTCCAGCTGTGTACCCAGATTTGAGTACGCGCCACGATTGGCCAGTTAAAAAGGCCTTTGTTTTGTTTGTCGTGATCGCCAATCAGGTTGAAGGGAAATTCGAAACACACTTCCGGTAATTCGTTGAGTCCGTTGGGGGTCCAGTCAGACGCTCAAACTGTGGTCTGGGCTGGGAGAGTTATTTTGAACTTTCTGGGAATGACTAACTTTTCAATGAAGATGGTTACACGCGGCTGGCCCGTGGGAGTGTGTTGAGCTGGACTCACTGTTGATTGTAGGTCAGTGTATTGAGAGTCTTCTGGTATAACTGGGCGATGAGCACGCAGCTCTTTATGGATAACGCTGGTCTTAAAATAGAATACAAAAAATGTAGTAATAAGAAATCTGTTGCGGCCAAGAATTTATGAAAAGACAAATAATTATCTCTCTATAAATTTATGTATTGGAAAGAAAAGTAAACAATGGGAAACATAACAATTTAAAAAGTAGAATGAAGATCATCTGATGTATATGTCGACATTCTTGAATACCTGGGGGCAGGGGTGAGTTCGGAGGAAAGGAATACTGATCCTAAAGAGATTAATTCAACCGTTCTTAAAATATTTCCACATTTTTTTCTCTGGCCTACCCTTTACGCTTGCCTCAGATGGACGCTAGAAACTAAGTTTAAAGGGCTCAAAGTTAAGGGAATTGTACAAGAGGAAACAGAAGACCGTAGGTCGTTGTATCTAAATACTTTCAACTGGAGTTAACATGAAAATAAAACTTAACACCGAAGGAACACCAATGATATGCGTAACACTGACTTCCTAAAAACAAGTTAAGGCTAAATACAAAATAAACGATTCAAGATCGTAATAAAAATTCACTGTTTTGACGACTATTAAGAGTGACATTGTTGAAAGAAATATACAAATTTTGCTCTGCCTTACGAGGGTAAGGCCCGGGCCTCTAGTTGTTCAGTGAAAAAGTGAAGGTGTAGTCTTTTGTTATAGCAACGAGAAACTTTGTCAGACTCTTAGGGGGTCTTTACATGACACCGGGGCGAGTTCACTCCGGTTCCCTCTCATGGCTCTACATTTGTTAAAATGATACCACCACAAAATGTCATGCCGGCGCGAGTCGCCCCGGCGTGAGTTCACCCCGGTTGTCGCACCGGGGCGAGAATTTCACTCCGGTGCGAGATTTCGCAACGGTATCATGTAAACGCGAAACGTCCACCCGTTCGGGTGGGGAATCGGTCTGCCGGTAGACTGAAACGAGTAGCGCATGCGTAATGTTTGCGATTTTGAATCACACGTGTATTTTATCAACATGAAGTGCCCCTTCAAATAACGAGATATGAAATGACCCAGTCATCATGTAAACGCGATACGAATTCAAAAAGTCATCCCGGTATGACCGGCGCGAGTTTTTTCAATTTTGCCGGCACAAAATATGCAAATGAGGTCACCTGACCCTTTCAACACTTTTTCTTATGGCCTAAATTTTTCCCGGTTGCATGGTTTTGAGGACGTCAGGATTTTTTTTTTTCTGTGCTTGGGCAATGTCAAGATATTGTAAAGGGAATGTCAGCAGGAGCCAATTATAATGGGGGACTGGGTGCTAAGCAATAAAACCGTTGACATGTCCATGTCAGAGGCCCATAACCCTGTCTAGGGCTTTCCACAAGTTGCTCGGCAATGTTTTGGCAACTTCTCGTATTTCGAGCGACTTGTTGCATTTTGAGCATTTTCTCTAGTTATCTTCTAATTCTGAGATATCGGAGCAGCTTATAGTGTTTCAATTGGCCTGAATTCCATATGTCACAATGTTTTAGTGGACAATTTATGAATTTCTTGTTGAAAAAGGAGCCAAATCCTCGGCCTTGCTGGAGCAGATCATGGACGCGAGATAAAAGTAGCCGGGCTGCCAGGTCAGCAGTGTTTAGAGAAAATATTCAAAAAATGGTTGACGCGCGTACACATTCGACTGACTCGAGTGTCTCCGGTGAAGAAAGTCATTCAACAATTTTATTGGCTCATATTTTTTGGTTTTAATTGAGGACAAAGTTATTTATCAACGCTGGTGGTTACGCAGCAAAATTGCACAAAAATGCTTTAAATCTTACTTTTGTTATACAATTTGTATATTTTAGCATCAGACCAAAAAAACGTTTTGGTTTTTAGAGCAACTTTTGATTGTTTTTTGAGCAACGTTTGAGCAACTTTTTAGGAATTACAGGAGACTGTCTGGAAAATCTCGAGCAACTTGTGGAAAGCCCTAACCCGGTCCATGTCATGCACAATTTTGGAGTTCCTTACATTTTAAATTGTCTCCAACCAGGAGACGGCTCCTGCTTCTACCGATTAAATTCCCCTCTTTTGCTTAGAGTTTTTCTTTTTGGACTTTTGAGCCGTACAAAGTCACGTGACCCTAATTGCTTAATGTTTATATCTTTAAATTTTATTCTTTTCAAGAATTCTCATTCGGGTCCCCATAAGAAATGGGGCAGAACTTAGGTACTTAAGAAGAATTTTCGAGCAAAATGAGCGATTTTTAATAGTACTGACAGATCGATTAAGCTATTTTACAAGCACATTGGGGAGAGCCATATCGCTTATAGCGACGGAGTCGGAATCGTAAGCGGAATCAAAACACTGTTTTCATTAGATCCTACGATTCTGGTTACGACTCAGACTCCGTTGACGCGATAACCTTCCTGCATGGCGATTCCTGGCGATAACCAATCGAAAGCTACCAAATTCCCGCCCTTCTTGACTCCGGGCGCCAAAGTAAGCGCCAAAGAGGCGTCCCCATGTTGGACGCGTAGTGAGGAACTGGGTAGGGTAGTATAAACACCAGCGAAGGAAAATAAACGAAAACGGAGATTTTCAAGTTTCTTTTTTACCTCTTGGTCTCCGAGGGTAACAAGGAACTTCATCTTAACTTCGCCAGAAGTACAAAAAACGTCAATCTCCATAACAATGAAGGACGAAATAAAAACAAGAAGTCACCTGTTCTGTGAAAAGTCTGCAAGGGCGGTCATTTGCGTAGGAAACATCAACAGGTCTTTCATAACGGATGAAAGTCTCCAAAATAAGAAACAAACCCTTTTAGGGGATGAAAAGAACTTAAGGTAAGCTTTAAGGTAAGCTTTGCTATGACCGTTAATTAAGCGGCAGTTTTCTTTAAGGCCGTCAGGCAGCTGACCAAGAAAAAAGCACTCATGGATAATTTTTTTAACCAAGTTCCCTTGAACGAATCGTCGTTGCCAAGTGTATTAGTAATCAATCCATATTAAGGCTATTCAGTATTATAAACCCTTGAAAACATTAATTTAAAATAACTGGTTTATAGTCCATAATATTCCCTCGACTTAAAATACCTTATTTTTACAATATTTTGACTAATAAGCTTAACATTTCAAAACAATTATTCCTCGAGGCCGAAGGCCGAACTGGCTATTGACTCAGAGGCCATGAGGACGAAAGCAATAATTGTTTTAGTAAAATCCAACTAGTTGGTCAAAAATATCGAGACAAAATTTAGCTAGCAAAACGCGGTTCAGCCGCCATTGTTTTGGCTTTCAAAGCCAGCGCTTTTCGCCACTAGTGGGGTATAACATTTAGCTTAGTAGTAGCTCAACCAATCAGAATGCAGCATTGATAATAGACCACTAGTTGGACTTTATAACCGGCAACAGGGTTGCCACGGAGGGGAGACATATTTTCCATGGGCAGGAAAATCGAGAATTAAGGTTAGGTAAACAGATTGCAGACTATACAACCATGTCTTCTACACTACCACTGACTTGAACCAGTGTACCTAACCTTCCAGCGTTTGTTCGTTTGTTTTTTAATGTCTAATGTTGCTGTTTTTTGCGAAACTTCTGCTTACCTTTGTCACCATTCTAACACTAAGAAAGTACACGAAGAACCTTTCAGAGTATAAGACACGGATATTAAGATAGACGAGAGCAATGATGGACAGCACGCGAGCTCATTTTGTTTAATATCATTGTATGTTAATTTTTAAATTTCTTTTTGATAACTCTTGTATAGGCATTATCTCTATCACGAATGAACGAAACATGTTAAAGTCATTGTGGTTTTTAGACCGCTCAAAACGGAAATAGATTCAATGTAACTAACACTTACTGTACAAAACAAAGGTACATAATCTTGTTAGTAATGACAGTGTAATAATCTTATATGGAGCGATCAAGCTAATTTTTTTCTATCAAATTAATTACTTTTGTTTTTAAAATAATATTTGTATAATTTCTCTTCACTTTGTCTCACAAAAGTCGTTTTGGATCTTGACTACTATTGACAAAGGATACAAACATATAGACTAGAAAGAAAAAGACAAAAAGTGGGTGAACTCAAAGAGAAAGAGTAAAAAAGATAGAATTCCTATAGATAACACCTCTGAAATAAAAATGAAAGGCTTCTAAAACCTTTGACCTTTGTCCCCTGTATATGAAATCCACTTCATACGAAGTTTTGAAACGCTACCGGTAACATCATACCCAAACCCACCCTCCCCCCACGAAGGTTGAGGGTACTTTTTCTTAAAAGTTGGTCTATTACTTAATAGTTTAGAGATAAGGATCTACTTGCTACCCGTGCTACAACACCTAAACCACAGACGTACAATGTAAATAATTATCTGCAAGACTGACTACTGAAATCACTCTTGCTATTTAATGGGAAAGAAAACTCTAAGCTGCTCTAGGAAGATCCATGTTAGAATTGTGTGAGGTGCTAGACGGACCCATGCTGGTACAAAACCCTGAAAAAAAAACAGGTTTTTTTTGGTGAGTTCTTTCATTCAATGTGGCTAAATGCTGGTCAGCGGTCTCCATTGCTAACCATATGTGGGGTGATGTGGGGCGCGCTTAGGGCTTTTTCAGGACCCCAGTATTTTAGCAGCACTCCTTTGCAGGTAAAGTCACTTTGCATGGGTTGTCTTTCCTTGTGCTTGTGTCAACCCTTCCCTCCCTCTGGGTGGGTCTTGGTAAGTATCTGAAAACTTTTGACTGAGTTCTCAGTGTGACGGTGCCGGGTGGTGGCCACTCACGGGGTTGTCATGGTTACCTTCACGCTTGCTTGCAGCTCCCTCAGTTTACTCAGGCACCTTCCCCACACCAATCTATTGGCGATGGGTTTAATTTCAGGAATAAAGTCGTCTAAGTTTTAAAGTCATGCTCCACAAGAGACAGCTGCTTTAAAATTATCAATAATATAGGATATTTCATCACTCATTAAAAGTTGCCAAATGCCATTCCACTTCTTTCCCTACCTCAAAATAAGGCTAAGTGCAAAACCTTTCTTGTGAAAATGAATTCTATTTGTATGAGAATAAATACTATTTTCATATCAATAGCTTTGCACTTAGCCTTGCTTTGAGACAGACTTGGGGCAAATGGGAAATGGCCTTTACAACTAACACAGCTAAAGCACAAGCATCTGTATCAGTAGCTAAAGCTATAAAGAAAACAGTACATCTTTGTAACATTGCCTTTTTCCTAATCAGAAAAGCCTGAGTTCAGAGCAATATTGAAGTAGCTACCAATAATATTCAACTGCAGTCCTCGTTGGGCTGACTGACTTGTATTTTAACTATCCTAAAAAGATAAGATTTTGGTGCAAAATTCAAGGTTTGCATTGGAATTAACACCATTTTCGTATGACCTTCAAATGAAAACGCGTGAACAAAACATAAACAACAAACAAACGGAAAAAGAGCGATTTGATTGGTTTATCGAATGGATACAAACGCGCGTGGTTGGTTGGTTACGAGAATGCTCCGGTGAAAAACTTCATGACCAAGAACTTTCTAGAAATCAATCAATACTTCGCTTTGACGTCATACTGCAACACAATTGGCCAATCGAACAATGCCTTCTCCATATTAGGCAGAAAAACGAAGAGTACATGTTTCGATCTTTTTATCCATAGGCTGATAAAACAAATAACGAACACTTACCAAAACTATTTTTCAAGGTCATACGAAAATCGCTCTATTTGTAGTAGTCTTCCTCTTAGAAGTTATTATACATTTTTTTACATTAAAAATAGCAACCTTATAAAAGCCCATAGGTCCAAGCTTTGCTGTGTAAAGAACACAATGAGCCACACTCTGAAAGAAAAAAGAAGGAAATTAGCTGTAAGATAAACTTGCATGTACTTTGAAAAATAATGTTTTAGAACATGTAACTTTTGTTTTTGGGAATGGTAATGTATGATGACAGGTTTACAACAAAGGAAAATAATATTAAAACCAAAGATATCATTTTTCATTAAAACACAACATCTGCAATCATGTACTTTTGTAAAAATGTCACAATTTGAAGACTTCAAAGGACTTATTTTTAGCCCCAATTTAAACATCTGAATTCCTCCGAATTATAACAATACATGCAGTGCTAAAAGACTAGGAAAATGCATTCATTAATAACTTTGTAATGGATCACAGCTATTCTATGAGTTGGTATGATAACAACAGTGAAAAGTAGCATTACTTTATTAAATGTTCTACTATATTTTGTAGGGGACCACTGCAACTACTGTAAGTTAATACAGTCAGTAAAGATAGGTACTAGTTTTACCTTGTACTGGCCTGGCTTGGCTTCCATGAGTCTTGTTTTCATTACGTCAACAGGTTGTGTGATTCCAGTGGCAATTGTACCCTAAACAAACGTTGACAACGTTTCAATGATTTTTAATAATGATTGTTTCTTGTTAGCAGTTGTGTAAATTGCATCAAGTACAAAGTATTTCTTAATTTATTTAATTATCTTAAGTACTTCTCTCTACTATTACAACTTGAAGAAGGCAGCTTGATATGAAACATGCGAACAGGGCAATCAAAATTAAACTGTCACTAAGGGGGTGTTTACATGAGAAAACTCACACCGGCGCGAGTTTCATACCGACATGACTTTTTGATTTTGTATCGCGTTTACATGATGACTGGGTTATTTCACATATGATCTCGTTATTTGAAGGTACACTTCACTTTGATAAAATGCACGTATGATTCAAAATCGCAAACATTAGACCGATTTCACACCGAAACGGGTGGTCGTTTCGTGTTTACATGATACCGTTGCGAGATTTCGTACTGCAGTGAAATTCTCGCCCCGGTGCGACAACCGGAGTGAACTCACGCCGGGGCGACTCGCGCCGGCATGACTTTTTGTGGTGCTATCATGTAAACAAATGTAGAGCCATGAGAGGGAACCGGAGTGAACTCGTCGCGGCGCGAAAGTCGCCCCGGTGTCATGTAAACACCCCCTAAGTAACAAAGTGCATCTTTAACAGATGTCAATAATTTATGATTCTGTTATATGAAATGTGCTTGTTGATCAAAAACAAAAATGTAGGACAAAAAACACACAGCAAAACATATCTTACCGCTATAAAACTTGCAGTGAAATGTGTGATAATGTTATCTTTAAACACCCTGAAAATGATAATTACAATGTACAGCTGGATGCAGTGACAATGTATAAATGCATATAAGCAATAATAATTATTAAGGTTTCCTTTAAATTCTTGAGTTGTGTACTCTTACTTTGACTCAAATTTGGAAATTGAACACATTAAAGTGACAAAGAATGATCCAATTAGCCAATTATACCAGGCTCTCAGTAAGTGCAGACAAGTGAAAAAGCGAAGAAGCAAACATGTAGACATAGTGATTAAGTGGAAACGGCAGCAGAAAGATGGGGAATTAAGCCTATAAGCATTTTTTTAAAGACCTCAATCAGCCCACTACTGCACCCACTTCCTGAAAACCATTCTTGTGTTCAAATGTTAAATGTCAAAACATCAAAAGTTGCAGTATAGGAGGGTTTCATATGCTCAAAATGTTTGTTAGGCATGCCCAAAGCCAAATGATTGACAAAAAACTGTCACAATATTGACCAATCCAAGGTACAGCCATGAAGCTGGAATACCCAAAATGAGGCTCCACTACTCTGTCTCACCCCAGCCCCCAGGTGGTTTTCACCCAACTTTTTCAGATCCACTCTTTCTTGGAGCCTACAACAGGCTTTGATCCAATAGACATGTGAAGAACAAGTAACTCACCCTGTTGTAAGTAAAAGTTGTTTTGCTTGGTCATAGCAAGCCACCTGTTAGAAAAGACCAATTTCAAATAATTTCCATTTTATTTTCTGTGGAACATTAAACATTATTTCTTGTTTACCGTAAAATCCTACGTTAAAGCCCCCCCTCCCCCCTCCCTGATATAAGTCCCTCCATTTGCTACCGAAAATATTATTTCAGATATAAGCCCATGTATTATAAGTGCATTTCCTTTTGCGTTTCTGTACAAACATCAAAATTTTTAATCTAAAGTTATAGGCATAAACAAGTGGCTGTGGAGTTTAGAACAAAGGAAGAAACAAAAAAAAAATGTTCATGCATGCATGTATATAACAACACTAAGAGGTCTGTTCCACTGTTCATTTCCAAAACAACTGTTCAACTCAGTAGCCACTTGAATTCGAACTATGAAACTGTTCTGAACATTGAAATAATATTGTTAATGCTACCAAGAGGACCATTTCACAGCAAACAGGTAAATTGATAACATTAAGGCTCGATTTTTTTTACTTTTGTTCTGTTCGGTTCCAGTTTTTCCAGTCGCATAAGTGTTTTATAGATGTTTTTGAAATACATTATCCGTTTATTGCGACGCACAATAAATGTATTATGAATGTAACTCTAAATGTAATGGTATGTTTGCTTTAATTTGTTTCTCAGAAACGTTTTATCTCTGTTCCAAAACATTTTTTTATTCCACTTATATGCCCCACCCCCCACCCCTGGAAATAAGCCCCCAATTTATAAGCCCACCCAAAAACTCTTATGAAGTTATTTAAGCCCAGGTCTTTAACGTGGGATTTTACGGTATTTCATTTACTATTAAAAAAATCTCAATAATTTTCTCCTGGTCAAAATTCAGAAATACCAGTTTTGCTACAATGGGACAGATATTTTTTTTTAAATATTATGATATTTGAAACTCATATGCCATGAAACACAGACCCCTTTGAATAAGACACTAAGTTGCTGATCAATAATATTATTATTCTATTGAGCTATTGCTAAATATGGAAAAAAGGCATAATATTATAACTAAGCTTACAGTGTACCTGAGCTACTGTCATAAGAAGAGCCCTGGATGAGGTCATAGTGACACCCCTCATCCATGTGGTCAAGCCCTCTGTTTTATGGTAAAGAAAAACAATTCATTTACTAATTTATTTTATAAAAATGAACATTAACATTAATATATTTTGCAACCTTTATGCTTTAAGTATTATTAACTGCAAATTGTACAACCTGCAAAGATGCATTATTTGTAAGACACAAAATAAATATATGTAATTTAATATACCTTCTGTTGCTGTTCGGAAGAGACCATCAAAAACATGTTTATAGCTGTAAAGATACAAGAGCTAACTGTTAAAAATACCATGAGATATACTCATTGACAACTGACAGCCCTGGC
>JBBMOI010000009.1:18752500-18815000 GCA_038088405.1 Porites divaricata | reverse complement strand
AAAGTTCTATTAACAGATTTGGGAGCTGTAAACAAACCGCCATCTTGGGTCAAGCACGTGCTCCAAAATTTGCCTCGTTACCAAGTATCAACATTCTGAGTTCAAAACGATTGATGCCAGTTGATTTGTCTAGAATGCAAAACAATTTGTTCATCGTTTAATACCAGCTTTAGAAGACTAGAAGTCATTGAAAACCGATAACAAAAAAGAGGATGAGCAGCTGGAGCTTTTAGAGTCAAGGATTTGACTCAATTTTGTTTTGTTGCCCGGTTCTGAGACGCACCTCTAAATTACTTTTTAACAACACATTTAGAGCTATCAAGCAGACTTTAATTGAAAAAATGCTGCGCCTTATAAATGAAAAAATACGGTAACTTATTAAATAATTACACAGAGCACAGTTAAGCAATCTTTCTTGTACAAAAAACATATTGCTGATGGGATTTAATTTGGTGGCTCCTCCTTTATAATGGGGAGGCTTAAGGGGGAGATAGAGGTAGGATACTGTACATTTAGGTTTGGTGGAAAGGCTGTGAAATTTTAACTTTGACTAACAAGAGGCTTTTCTTACCATTTGTCTTCTTTAGTTCTGCTGAAACCACCTCATATAATCCATAACGTGTAGTGGAATATGTTAGCTGATATAAATTTAGGACAAAACTATGTTAGAAACATCATAATGTTGTTAATATGTATAATGAGGTTACAGGTGCTAAAAAAAATTTGTCACTCATGGGATATTTTACAGTGTACTACTCAAGGGCGTGACCTTAATTTTTTTAGTACATGACTGTATGCACATGGTTTAGAAGAGTGTGTATCAACAAAGAAAAATCAAGTCACAAGTGGGATATTTAAGGCATACAGAGTACCATAACAAAGCATTGCAATAACTGATTTATGCCATGCTACTCATCACTACAACATAACCTCAATATCACAGGAAACCTCAAAGAAAATCACTTTTAATACTAAATTACTTCTCTGTAAATGACACCTCTGTATTCTTTTTCTGCATCGTGCAGAAAATCACAAGACAACTGTTATATATATGCTTACAGGATTTAAGTTAGGCTTGCTGTTTTGCAATGTGGATTTATACCTCCGTCTTCGCAACTCTGGTTAACTGGCATGTTTTTGTTCCTCTTGGCTAAATAAAACTCCTTGATTTCTTTGTCCTTTGTAGTCTATTTGATTATGTCTTGAATTGCCTTTTTAGCTACGAATAGGTGTTGGTTATCGAAAGTTTAGGCCATCACTTAATGCTCACTGGGATCTCCTAAATGCTACCCACTGCATACCACAGAATATGCAACAGGCCTCTAGCTTCCTGATTGGCTGTATTCTTTATGGCACAGGATGTACATACGTATTCCTGTTTTGTAAACTGCTGTTAAAGAGAGTCACCTAAACTGTACAAAATGCACTTTTAGGGTACACCAAAAGGTAATGGGGTTTGTAAAGCCAAAAATATCCGCAGCCCAATCAATCAGCCCAATCCTATGATCTGCTGGTCATTGCTCAGTTTTCTGATTTAAGTGCATAAAGCTGCTATTCAACGTATCTTTGAAATAATGGATGTTGACTCTTTTATTTTACCTGTCTCATTAAAGACGCTGAGAGTCCATTGTATAGTGCCAAAACCCCCTGTGTCCGTACAACATGAATGCCCATAGATGTCAGATTATGAGTAGCTTGCTGTTGTGTTTGTAAATGAACCTACAATGCAACAAAAAAAGAATAGAGGGAGTTAATAAAATTATTACTTAACAGTTATATTTCATACACAGATTTTAAGAAATTTATCAATCAACAAGATCCTATGGCTTATAATATCGAAATTAATGTCAGCACATTTTCAATGTGTAAATTTATGACACATAGGAGCACAAACCAGAAATTTGTAATGTAATTCGCTTAAACTGACAGGCTTACTTCAAACCAAGATTATTTAACATTGAATACCTTAATGTGTGGTTCCAGAAAATATCCATACCATCCCCACAGAAGGGATGGGGGGAGGGTTGGTCAATTTGCCTAACTTTTCAGTGGGGAGGAAGGAGGCGGGGTTTGACGGGTGCCCCCACAGGTCCATTTTTTTGTTGACCAATGATTGATTTAAAACAAAGTGAATTACTAATTTTTTTTGAAATTCATATTTATTAATTGTAAACTTGAATCACAAAAATGTTTTTTAGCCTTTGTCTAAAAGTATTTGGTATGCATATCTGCCAACTCTCCCGGTTTTCCCAGGAGTCTCCAAGTTTTTCATCAAATCTCCGGGTCTCCCGGTTAGAGCACCAAATCTCCCGGATAAAATGGAATTTTGAGCATTTCTGTGCTTTAGTTTGAAATTTAGTCCATTTTTTCACAAAATTCGAACTTCTTGTATTCATTGTACAGTTTCTGGGACATTTTTGCACATGTTTAGTCAATGACAAAGATCAGTAGCACGATCACCATACCCATTCTTGTAACGAGCCCGAAAAAAATAAAAATTTTCTAATTGGGGGCAAAATCACTTCTTTAGCTTTACTTTATGCTCAAACTTAATAATCTACAATTTTTTGGCAAAATATTACATTTTCGCCTAGTTTAACTGAATTTTTCATTTACCCATAATCCCTAGTGGGCGTGGTCTTTCTATAAATGATCAATTTTTCAAAGTTTTATTTCACTGGTTGAAGTAAAAAGTAGAAATGAAGCATCTTGACCTTCACACAAGTATTTTGCATTACATGGAAGTTAATATTTCCTCATTCAGATCAAGTGGTACTTTGAAAACTGACTTTCTCCCCCTCTTTACAACGTGAAGGTCAGAACAGATGTGCCTTACAGTCTTACAGTCTTACAGAATTAATTTCCCCTGAAAAATGTCCCCGACCTCCCCTATAACATCCATTTCAGGAAAGGTTACTAAGCTTCTTCTTCGACACGAAAGCACATGGCGTCTTTGCGAAGTAAACTGTAGATTTCACAAGGCTTTTTAGCAAGGTTATGGTCATATTCCGCTTTCAAAATGGCGTCAACATTGCGGAAAACGTAACGACTGGATCGGAAAGGTATATTTTAGCCGTCTTTAGAGCTTTGAAGGTGAAATTATGGCAATATCAAGAGAAACTTATGAGCATTCAGATTTGCTCGATTCTAGAACCTGATTGTACCTTGTTTGGATCATGACGGTCAAGAAGAAGGTGAGTTTTCGAAAAAATTTATTGCGTAATCGGGTTTCAATTTAGCATTACGACTTTTTTGAACCGTTATTTCTCCGTTTGTGGTTGATAATTTTGACTGATTTTTTCCAATGTTAAAACATAGCCTATGAGCATTCAGTAGATGTGTTTTTATTCCCACAGACATCCACTTCAGCCCTACCGCCGGGAGACAACTTGGTGAACTGCTAACTTTTACAACGCAGCGTTACAGGAAGGATACTCAAGAATGATGAATCCTTTTGATGTGTTTTAATAAACTTGAAATGTTGTAGTTTTGCTCAAATGTAGTGTTTATTGTGTGTTTGCACTGGGTACAATTCGTTTGCCCATGGGAGCTTCCTTTTTTGTGAAAAATGTTTTCGAAAATTTTTACCATGATGATTGTGTTACGCGTTACATTCAAAATTTGCCCATTTTCCCACCTTTTTCTGTTATTTTCTGAAATACAGTAATGTGGTTTACAGTTCTTACACCTTTCTAGTAAAAAACAAGGTGTACCTTAGCTTTAAGCAAAAATCTGGCTTTACTAAAGGCATTAAACAGAAAATATCAGTGAAAGTTTTCCTACCACCCCTAAATGGGCATGGTGATTGTGCTACTGATCAAAGATTTTGTTCATCATTACAATGATATGATGAAAGCGCATTTTGATTTCATGTACTTCATGTAAGATGTCATATAATGTCCTAAGGCAATTTGTTGGTGCAGGGGGGGGGGGGGGGGGGGGTGTTGGTGCTGTTGGCATTCCGGAGGTTGGCAGGTATGGGTATGCCTACAAGGCATACCCCTTGCTAATACGACCCTTACTTCAACAAATTTTGTCCTTAAGGAGTTAAGTTGGTTTTGGAGGATTCGTAGTGCGGGTTGAGCAAATGGTTTCTTGCTGCATCAGGCCTAGGCTAGCTGAAGGTGTTAGTTTTTCCTTTCTGTTTTTCAAAATTGGCTTAATAACCTTTTGGGTTTGTTTCCAAAGTTTCCTGAGAGCTGGATTGGACATGCTGGACCCAGGTCTTTCATGTGCACGTTGCTTGCACTGGATATTGAAACTCCTAAGTTATAACCATAAGTTATAACCTGGCTGTATCCAGATCTGAAAACATGAAAATTAGCCTGGGCAAGTACCTTAAAGCTACCCTACTCTTGTAGTATAAAAAACTGTACTGCCACTCATTCAACAGTGTTGCTTGCATCAGTCAACTCCAACCCCTCTCATGTAAATTAGAATGCAAGACTTAGGACTGGAGGGCAATGATGTTATTATTTCTCCCTTTGCAATTATTGTGACATTTGCTAGCTAGAGAGCAACATTATTTTGTTTTTTGTGGCAGGAGCAAAACAACTGTTCTGACTGGCTTAATGTTGACCTTATGCATTTATCAGGCCTTACCAAGGATCTGAAATTCTCCTTGTCCAATTGGCTGTTAACAGTCAATAATCAGGAGCTACTAATGGGCTCCTACCAATTAACAAGGGATGGATCTCAGATAGGTATAAATTGTTCCTCTTTAATTTGTTTGGCCCTTTGTCTTTGAGGATTGCTTAAAATATCCGATAATCTCAGTGACCAAAAAGTAGTATTTAAGGCAAAAGATAGGCTCCCTTCACTGGCTTTTATACACATCAATATCTAACATAAATTTATCTGAAAAGTCTTTGATTGATTTGTTTCTAAGAAACATCCAAGGAAGCTTGAGCTTGGCACATTCATTGAAAGATCATGATGCAAATATCATGCATCAAACCTAGCGAACAATTTACAACTTTCTTTCTATTTTTTTTCTTTTTAAATGGTGACATCCTGCATTGCCATTCTAAAAAATTGTAAAGTAAGGTACTCTATTTGAAAAAAAAATTACTATTGAAGGTCAAAAAATAACCAGTTTTTCAAAACGCTCGAAATGCAGTCTCAGAAAACCTAGCGCACCCCCCCCCCCCCCCCCCCCCCCGCCCCCGGTCTGGTTCGGTCCGTCTCCTCGTTTGATCGCACCTCCCCGTAAAACATCCTGGCTACGGGCCTGTAAATGCATGTACATGATTTATTTAACATCGTAGTAGTCATGCAACTCCACAGGAATTTGCCATACTTAATTTTTTTTTATCAAAATGGGGTGCAAATGTGTAATTATAATAAACTTTAAACTTTGACAAAATGGAGATAAACTGAAATGTGCACACGATCGCGAGTGAGTAAAATCAGCTGTAAGATATTTATAGTGAATATTCACGACGACATCAAGACTAACCACCCTCGGGAGAAGCGCGAATGTACTTATTCCTTACCTCAGGCCAAACACACTGAAAACAACAAACTGTTTGAAATGTCAAAAATAATTGCCTAAATTACCACAAGGATCCGCGACTAGCTGTTGCCGGATATGTAACAGGGAGGTTTTGGTAGACGTGACAAGAAGAACAAAAGATTGCCTTGATTCTAATTATTTTCCATTTGAACGGTTTCACTTTAAGAAATAAGGAGCGATTCAGACTGGGTCACTTTCAAGACTAAACAGCGGTTGAGCTCTTATGATTTTCATCATAAACAAATGAAGTTTGAGCCAACAAATCGATCACCTAAACGAAGAGACCCCCTACCCCCTCCCCACGAAAAATATATTAGAACAAAATAAATAGAGGACAGAAAAATTGCCGCATTTTTTTCAGAGCTCACGGTGTATTAAAACCGACGATGGCACGGGTTAAATAGGCGTCTCCACATCTAGTCAAAAAAATACTTAGTACCTTCAACAGATCCAATGGATGCGTGCAGCAGGCAGCCATTGCTGAGGCAATTCCTCCGAGGTACCATCTGTGTTTTTTGGCTGCTACTTTAGCAGGTTCTCCAGAACCTTTGGTAATTCCTTCCTTTACTTGAGTTGACATTCTACGGCTAGAGCTCAAGAAACAAATTTGATCAGTCCACAATAGTTGGTAACATCGTCTGTTCGCATTACGTGCGACTTCCCTCGTGTTTCAATGCCGTGGCCTGGTTACCAAGAATATGGGAAAACTCTTGACAAATAGCCTGGTTACCAAGCTTCCGGGAAAACTCGTGACGTTCCGTGACGTTGGGAATGAATTAGGAAACTAATCAATACAACGACAAGAGACGTGCGCCCCAAGCGACCGACGTCACGAGAAAGTTCATGACAGTAGGCCCGAGAATCAACTCTATTCAGACAAAAAGGAAATAATGAATATAAGTAGGCTGGCGAATCAGTGACAAAGCGCATGATCAAGAAAACTTCTCGTTTACACGAACCTGTTTCTGTTTGAAAACGGATATATTTTAGGCCCGTTTCAAACGTCGTGCTACTGCCGTGCCGAACTAAATTGATCGAATTAGATTCGACTTTAGCACGGCAGTAGCTCGACTTGGTTTCAAACGTCGCGCTACTACCTATCGGGCGCCATATGGGACAATATTGTCATTCAATTTATATTGGTCTTAATAAATATATTCGTATCATTGCATAATATATTTATGCCTGAAAAATATAATTGTGCCATTGCATAATATATGTATGTCTAATAAAACATATTCGCTCCATTACATAATATATTTATGCCTGAAAAATATATTTGTATCTATGCATAATAAATTTATTCCTAATAAAATATATTTGTATCTATGCATGATATAATTATGTCTATTGGAAATGCTGTGAAATTGATTGAACTGCCAAAAATATATACGACTAAATAATCTATTCATGGCCAATGAAATTTACCTGTACCATTGCAGAATATATTTATGACTATGAAAAGATATATTTGTATCTATGTTGGACATATTTATGCCTAATGAGAAATATTTGCTTCTTTCTATGATATATTTATACCTAGTAAAATGCTATGAAAATGAGTGAAATGCCAAAAATATACGACTGAAAAATATATACGGTTTTAAAAATATATACGGCTATTGCGCCTGCTGACCAGCGGAGCTAAGATGGACGGGTGACAGCCTGGGTCAGAGGAGAGGTTGCTATTCTCGCGCCAAAATTTAAACAAAATGGCGGCGCAGGACGGTGACCTGGAGGCTTTTTTTCTTCACTCGATTCCTTCGCTATTTCGTCAAGCACAGAGACACCTCCACAGTGATAATCTCAATGTTTTAGAGTATTTTGAGCGCCGGTTAAATGATTACACGTACGTCATTAGATCAGTGATTCCACAATGCGAACATCAGAACGCTTGCGAAGGCTTGATTCAGCTGTTGGATTTGTTGCGCGGAGGAGTGAACGATTTAAATGGTCAAATCCAAGACTTATGCAACGCTGGAAGAAACTTTGCTTCGGAAATGGGATTTTCGTGTCCACTGGAGCAGTCTTCGGGGCCAGGCAGGCCAAGATTTAACATCCCCGAAAACGTAATTAGAGGATTACATGATATTCATGGCGTTTGGAGAGAAGTGGCGAACGAAGCAGGTGTCTCTTACAAAGCAATTCTACGAAGGCGACATCAGTATTCCATGGCAGTTAACCAGACATCTGGTTCGAGAATCACTTACTCTGAAATTTCAGATGCAAGGCTTCGTGAAATTGTTGAAGAGGTACTTCAAGTAATGCCAAACGCGGGAGAAACATACGTAATTGGGTCATTACGAAGTAGAGGAGTTCGCGTTCGGAGGTGGCGTGTACGTGAAGCAATTTTTGCCGTGGACCCAGTCAGTCGTTCTCTCAGGAGATGTCAGGCAGTCCAAAGGCGAACATACAATGTTCCCTGTCCGAATGCCCTGTGGTAAGATACAGTCAAGTCTTTCTTGCTTTTCCTATCCTCCCTCTCTCGGCTCTATTTTACTTTAGATCTATTGAGCTGTGCTACACATTCATTCCAACAGCCTGCAGGGCCCAGGGTTAAATTTTAATCCGAGTTTCTTTTTCTTTTTTTCAAAAGCATTTCCTCGGATAATTAATTTTTGGCTATTCTTTTTAGCGTATCCAATAATCAAATTGTAGACGAAAAGAAAAAGACAGAATTTGTTTTTTTAAGCTTTTTTTTTTTTTTTTATCTGAGTTCAAATTTCGCACTAACCCTGGGTTACTTCGTTATCTTAAACCAGCTTTGAACAACAGGTTTCAACAGGCGCTTTCGGCTTTATGGGCTTAGAGGGGCGAAGGCAGCTTTTCATGCAAACGCCCTCTTCGTCCCGTTTGCGGACTGAGTATAAAACGTGGACAAGGTATAAAATGCGGACTTGAAACTACGGACTGAGTATAAAAACTATGGACGGTTGCGCCATTTCAAAGCCTTGGGGATATGAGGAAATGGAGAACCCAGACGATAAGGTCAATATAGGGGCATTCCGCGATGCTAAAAGATGTATTTAGGGAAGAGGGGTTTTAATACTCACCTACACGTGAATAATAACCGAAATATATCATCCAACTTTATGTAATAAGCGATGATGACATGATTTACACTTAAGCTTCTTGATCCTGTTAATGAGCTTCATTTGTTTGCCCTTCACTACATATTTTTACCACGCATTAACAGGACACTAGGTGAACTACTATAGCTGACAACATTATTCTTTACTTCCCCAAGGCTTTGAAATGGCGCAACCGTCCATAGTTTTTATACTCAGTCCGTAGTTTCAAGTCCGCATTTTATACCTTGTCCACGTTTTATACTCAGTCCGCAAACGGGACGAAGAGGGCGTTTGCATGAAAAGCTGCCTTCGCCCCTCTAAGCCCATAAAGCCGAAAGCGCCTGTTGAAACCTGTTGTTCAAAGCTGGTTTAAGATAACGAAGTAACCCAGGGTTAGTGCGAAATTTGAACTCAGATAAAAAAAAAAAAAAAAGCTTAAAAAAACAAATTCTGTCTTTTTCTTTTCGTCTACAATTTGATTATTGGATACGCTAAAAAGAATAGCCAAAAATTAATTATCCGAGGAAATGCTTTTGAAAAAAAGAAAAAGAAACTCGGATTAAAATTTAACCCTGGGCCCTGCAGGCTGTTGGAATGAATGTGTAGCACAGCTCAATAGATCTAAAGTAAAATAGAGCCGAGAGAGGGAGGATAGGAAAAGCAAGAAAGACTTGACTGTATCTTACCACAGGGCATTCGGACAGGGAACATTGTATGTTCGCCTTTGGACTGCCTGACATCTCCTGAGAGAACGACTGACTGGGTCCACGGCAAAAATTGCTTCACGTACACGCCACCTCCGAACGCGAACTCCTCTACTTCGTAATGACCCAATTACGTATGTTTCTCCCGCGTTTGGCATTACTTGAAGTACCTCTTCAACAATTTCACGAAGCCTTGCATCTGAAATTTCAGAGTAAGTGATTCTCGAACCAGATGTCTGGTTAACTGCCATGGAATACTGATGTCGCCTTCGTAGAATTGCTTTGTAAGAGACACCTGCTTCGTTCGCCACTTCTCTCCAAACGCCATGAATATCATGTAATCCTCTAATTACGTTTTCGGGGATGTTAAATCTTGGCCTGCCTGGCCCCGAAGACTGCTCCAGTGGACACGAAAATCCCATTTCCGAAGCAAAGTTTCTTCCAGCGTTGCATAAGTCTTGGATTTGACCATTTAAATCGTTCACTCCTCCGCGCAACAAATCCAACAGCTGAATCAAGCCTTCGCAAGCGTTCTGATGTTCGCATTGTGGAATCACTGATCTAATGACGTACGTGTAATCATTTAACCGGCGCTCAAAATACTCTAAAACATTGAGATTATCACTGTGGAGGTGTCTCTGTGCTTGACGAAATAGCGAAGGAATCGAGTGAAGAAAAAAAGCCTCCAGGTCACCGTCCTGCGCCGCCATTTTGTTTAAATTTTGGCGCGAGAATAGCAACCTCTCCTCTGACCCAGGCTGTCACCCGTCCATCTTAGCTCCGCTGGTCAGCAGGCGCAATAGCCGTATATATTTTTAAAACCGTATATATTTTTCAGTCGTATATTTTTGGCATTTCACTCATTTTCATAGCATTTTACTAGGTATAAATATATCATAGAAAGAAGCAAATATTTCTCATTAGGCATAAATATGTCCAACATAGATACAAATATATCTTTTCATAGTCATAAATATATTCTGCAATGGTACAGGTAAATTTCATTGGCCATGAATAGATTATTTAGTCGTATATATTTTTGGCAGTTCAATCAATTTCACAGCATTTCCAATAGACATAATTATATCATGCATAGATACAAATATATTTTATTAGGAATAAATTTATTATGCATAGATACAAATATATTTTTCAGGCATAAATATATTATGTAATGGAGCGAATATGTTTTATTAGACATACATATATTATGCAATGGCACAATTATATTTTTCAGGCATAAATATATTATGCAATGATACGAATATATTTATTAAGACCAATATAAATTGAATGACAATATTGTCCCATATGGCGCCCGATAACTACCGTGCCGAACTCAATTCATAAATTATAAATACATTAGAATACATTCAAAAGTTTCCTAAACTGTTTCTTTATTTTTGTGTTTTGTTTTCGGCAACAGCCGTTCTATTCGACTGAATTAAATTCGACGTCTGAAACCAAGTCGTGCTAGTGTCGTGCTACAGTCGAGCTACAGTCGAGCCAGCTTAGCACGGCAGTAGCACGACGTTTGAAACAGGCCTTATTTCAACCAGTACTGTTTGCTCTCAAATCATTCCTCTAATCCTTGGAACTAACACTTTGGAAGTACTTGGAAGACACCAAAGGTTGTTCCACACTGGCCGTGACTCACCCGTATTTTATCGAGGCCCTCAGAGGAGGGGCGGCGGTAAAACGTAGCAGCGTAACAACAATATATCCTCAGATCAGAAAAAAACTGTATAAAACTGAATGGTTCTTCTTGCCAAGATCTCTAATTAAAGAGATGCTGTAGCCAGACGTCACTTAAAGTGTAAAATAAAACAAAACTGAATGCAGGGCTGGCACTACGGCAAAGCGATGGCCAGTATTTCGGCTAACAAAATTAGCCTTCCTCAGGGCCAGAGCTGTACCGAGAGAAAATATCTTTTAACCGCAACTAAAATTTGAAATTTACATAAGCGGTTAATAATTAACTACAATTATAAATACTACATCGAATAATAAACAGGTAAATGATTATACAATAAAAATAGATAAGAAACAGTTCAATGTCAGATTCAATGTTCATTCCTTCGGTTCAGACCGTCGGTGACAGATCAGATATAGCAGATCAGAGGCTCAGTTGTGCGAGCTTCGGAAAAACTTTGGCGGCGTAGCTGCCAGGGGGGGCCTGCAAAGCTACAGCAATCATGACAAAGCATGCTTGCTGGTGTTACATTTACTGATCTCGTAAGGTGCAAATCCACTCGTAAACTGGCGTTAACCGGCTTTACTTGGACAAAACAAACCAGTCCGTACAAACAAGGATATATATACGTTGTCAAGCGTTACTGGGGGGCGTCGTTACTTCGTGTGAACCGCTCCAACTGATATATCGAGTAACTTCGTACAACAAGAAAAAAACTCATCACGTGATCTAAAAGGGGGAAACAAGAAAAGAGGGAACCCAGCCGCAACAGATCTGGAAAAGCCTTTTACCTCATTAATAAAACACAAATTATGCTGTAAAGTAGTTGGGTCCTCCAGTAAACGACAAACTACTGTAAGCGACCACTTTTTAGGATAACGGGTTTAGAATTGCTATTGTCTTTAACCTCTTCTAAGGGACCATCTGCTACAATGGTCTGATCTCTATGTTCGCTGTATGTAATACGCTACTCAGAGTGTGAGAAGAACTTTAAGAAACAACACGGATTTACCTAAAACAAAGAAACTGCATGCAAAAGATTCTCTCCAAACAGTAGGTTTGTCCACACTTGTGCGATTCCGGGGAAATTTTGGCGGTGGCGAAGCCAGCGATAAGAATACCTCCTCGCCCTATTCTTCTTGCCAGCTTCGGAAACTCGCGCGGGCGGCACCCGCCAGGAATTTCCCTGAAATAGTACAAGTGAGCCTCCTCAAAGGCAACACTGTCGCATTAATGGACTTACCATAACGTAATCATATTATAATACTCACTGACTCCCTAATACTTATCTTTCCTTCACAGTTTTTGCATTGCCAAGGAACATGGAAATGTACACTGAAAGGTCCACAACGACGCTATTTTGCGCACGGACACCGTGAAAGTGAGGTCAGAGATTTTTATCACCACACCGTATTTTCTTCACAAAATCATACGAACGTCATTATTTTAGAATTCACTCGCCGTTAATTTGCGTTTTTTGCTAGACCACTACCACCACAGGGCATGCAGCCTGCTGCTGCCCATAACATTATGGTATCAAAGGTGCATGGCTGCGATTTTCGCCGGTCACCTGAAGAGGGGTAGAGGTCTCCGAAGCTGGATTATTCAATAAATGTCGTCAAACCTTGCATTTGGAGCTACAAGGCTTTTTTTATCTCTTAGTACAACGTCGAGACCATCTATCAACACAGTATCTCTGAAAATAAAAATCAATGTGGGTGTTTCCGAGTTTTTTAACTATAAGCTTTGAGAGGATCAATACAAATGTAACACTCGTGTTTCATGGTCTTTCGTTCTCAATGGACATGTTTCATATACATAACCACCTACAGCATGTAAATATAACGTCAAATAACTAATCTTATTATCTTCACATGAAAATATCACCATTGCTATGGCTTCATAATAAACCGCACCTTTCAGACCAAAATCTATTTAAGCATGGATAATAGAAAGACCCAGTCTTTCTATTATCCATGATTTAAGTAAAATGGTTTGGTATTTCATTGGCTGCCTCGTCTCCAGTCGCTCGCGATCACCGGGGGATACTTGAGTTAATTATTAAGGAAAGCGGGGACGCTCGTTCCCATCATCCCTCCCTCGCGCTTCTCGCGTGCTCGCGAGTTCCCCAATCCCCACTTAGCCATGGGAAAGCCTGTGGAGGAGGCAGTTTCATTGGTGTTTATAATTATAATAAATAGAACATTACATGGCCGCTTGGAGATACGAAATTTCTCTTCTCGTGTTGAAATATTATTTCAACACGAGAAGAGAAATTTCGTATCTCCGCGCGGCCATGTAATATCCTCTATTTTATAATAGCTATCCGCGCTATAGTTTGAACACCTATCCGATATGTGACTTTCCACTTTAGAAATCGGCATGGTGCAGAAAATCACCGTTGTTAGCTGTTGTTCTAGCCTCCCCGCAGACGTCCTTTGGGGTTTGTTCGTCACGCTTTCAATGAATGCGTGACAAACAAACCCCACAGCCCACAGAACGTCTGCGGGGAGGCTACTGTTGTTCTTGTGTGTGAAAAAAAGCCGTCCTAACCGGTACGGTTTTCGTGTCGGAGCAAACTCCGGTATAGTGTGACGGTAGACCTGCACCACTAAATAAACTATTAAAATAATTGCCAGTTGGGCTAGCATAAAAAATCCCGATCTTACTCTGTAATTATTCTCAACTTGTGTTTGTCTTTCGCATTATTGGGACATTGGAGAGTTTAAGCTTCACGTATACGGCAAACAGCGAAGGTCAGATTCAAGTTGAGAATTTCTCCAAAATAGAAAATGAGCAGATAAAAACAGCTCAAAACAATTCTTATACATAAAAAATTGCGTGAAACTACTAATATACGTGTAGAAATAATGAACAGCAAACGACAAGTACTACAATGGTAAAGAGGAAACTTGGTCACGTGGTACAATTTGACGTGAGGGTGATGCCTAACCTCTCTATTGACAAAATATTCCGTTCCTGGGATTAGATTTCATTATTCTTTTTTTTTCTGTTCAAATTGATGCCAATGACGCATTTTAAACATTGCAATGTCTTCACATTGACGCTATAATCTTACGGGTGATCCATATTAGGACGAAACTTCACTCTCAGCAATGAGTCCGTTGTGTCCAGAATTTGTTTCTCTCAATAACTAAGACAACTTCGACGAATTCAATTCGCTTTGAATTTGCCAGCCCACTGTACTTTATTCAGCTCTATAGTCGTAGAGGCCCACGAGCCATGCACCTCCTTTATTTCATTCCTGGGCTTTCAAGATACTCACGCTTCCGTGATTTACATTTGTAAGTGTACTGTACATGATCTGTGTTAGGAAAACACTGACATAATTTAATGCCCTCGCAACCTGCTAGTTTCTTTCAGTTTCATTTTTAGGTGACGAAAAAAGCATTTTGACTGAAGGAGTCGGCACGTGTGGCATTTTTTTTTTCTTTTTTTATGCTAAATAGACAGCCAAATAAAAAATTTCCTATAAGTACTGGAATTTCATCATCTTTGCTTTAGACTAGGCTTAAATTCGTAAAGGCGATCAATAACGAAAAAGCGATATTTAGCTTAGGCCTTTTCGCTCAGCTTTTCATGAATAAATTAATTTTAGTGTAACATAAAAGTTTGTGATTATGACCATTCACAAACAAGCTAGAGAATAAATAAAACTCCTCATTCTGCGAATGCAAATCCCTGAACTATAAAGAGTCCCCGAGATCTGCTTCAAATTCGAAAAAATGCAGAAGTTCAAATAATTCTTCTATTTGATTTTTTACGCCATTGATTTCTTTGCGAAATCGATCATTCGTTTTATTTTCACATTTCAACAGCTTTAAATCAGTTCGATAAGAAAGGACTTACTATTGTAATAAATTCAGTACAGAAAATTTATTTCTAAACGTGTTCTAACGAAATTTTGTAAAAAAAAAAAAAAAGAAAAGAAAAAAAGCCGAGGAAAGCAGTTGGTATCGATGAACAAGCCACGCGCTTAGTTTGTAACGAGTATCCTGGGATTACAGGTTATCATGCTGGAGAAAGCGGGTCAACTTTCTAAATCACCCAAGGAACATAAATCTCACTTTCTGCATGTAGCTTCATTCTTAATTAGCTTAGTAAGATGGCTATATACGGCATATACTAATCGGTACTTCCCTTATCACCAAAAGATTTGCCGTCAGTGGTGGAGTCTCTCGTTATCAGATGAAAACCGGGCTCGAAAGACTGCTAATACGACAAAGCAAACTTTCTCCTCATTGCAAAACAAACTCAGAAGATCAAAATAAGCTTTTATCTGATGAGGAATGTCTAATATGTCTTAACGATAATCTGCACGATCCTGTAAATACACCGTGAAGCGCCTATGACATACCATTTTGTCGTATTCGATATTCTGAAGTTTATCAACCAGTGTTGGGAAAGAACGCTGTCAGATTGGTTCGTCCCTCTCACAGTGACTGGAACTTGAGTCCCCTTTCTTCAGCTTTGAAGGACCTAAAGTTAGGACGGTACACTGCAATCAGGTCAGTCATGTTAGTCATATTCATTAAAACAGTCTTGCACCGATTAGTCAGTTTATGCATACAGAGAGGGAAGGATCATGAACAAAGTGATTAGTTCAGTACACTAAAGAGACAAAGTATCGCTAAGAAAAGAACTGAGTCTAGTAAACACCACACACGAATTTTTGACAAAAAGAAATAACTGCTGAGGTTTTTTTTCCTTGTGGTCCATGAATATGTTTCGTGCAACGTTGCCTGGGAAAAGGCGGAAGATGGAGCAAATTACATGTGGCTTATACTTTTACTTTCTGGCTTATCCAACTGTCCATCCATGGTTAAAGTCTTTTCAGTTTTATCCGTGTGAAAAGCCTGTCAGTATCACTGCGCAAGGTAATATTTATATTTCCTTGGAATGGCTAAGTCTCTCAGCAGTGAAAAGAAGTAGTTACTTTTCATGTTTCCCGGTAGAATACTTATTTGAGAGATCATTCAACAGAGAACTGAATTCTTTGATTAATAATGGTCAGCAGTTTATTCAAAAAAAGGCCCATAAAGTAGTTAAAACAAACTTTGCAAAAGCCACGCATGCTAGTGAAACCCATGCACGTTTATTTCAACAACAGTGCGAGTGTAATTTAGGTCCTTATCAACAACGCCGGCCCGACCGTGTATGAAACATAGCGGCATAAGGAACTTTAGAGGAATTAGGTTATCTCAACCTTAATTTCTAATGAAGTATTGGCGGATATTTCGAAATAAAACCTTCTTTGTTAGCTAATGTTTTTTGGTTTTGCTCAGTTTTTGTGCTTTTGCGATTATGTAGTGATTTCTACGTAGGCTCAAGAAATTCAGAATGAAAGCGAAAACAATGCTCTCTGCCAAAAACAAAAGACGATGTTTTCTAAGGTCAAGTCAATCTTTAACAGAACATTCAGCCAATTAATTCAACTTGTTTAATGAAATTATCAGAAAAAGACTTTTTTGTTCACGGTATGAGCCTGTTTCTAAGACAATTTGATTAATTAGAGTACGTTACGGTGTCTTAGAACTAAATGAACCAACTAAAATGTTTCCTTTAAAAACTAGGACTGACACCAAAAACTATTTTAGCAAACAGCTATTTTAATACCTTTATAAAAGACGGACGGTAAACAAAAATCCTTTGTTCAGATGGTGGAAAAATCGATAGACCGACAGACACGATATACACTAGGCACAGACATAAAAAGCAACTACGCCTGTGTTTAACTAAAAGCTAAAACGAATCAAATTTACAAGTAATTGAATTATACGGTATTTCAATGTGATTAATGCAATGGAGACTGACTAAAACAAATTGAAAATGGGTGCAAGAAAACAAAGCGTGCCAAGACCAACACAAGATCTAGACATTGTATAGACGAAGCTCAAGTGCTAGTGATGCTTTCCCATTTCCAAAGTGCCTCACATTTTAATTGAAAGAAATGTGCATTTTGACCTTGCGCGAAAGGAAAGAGCGGCTCAAAAGCTTTCAGTGATACCCCAGCCACAGCTATACCTTCGTCACTGCATAATACTCTTCAAAAGAAGCCGTTTCATTTCGTTCATGTCAATAAAGCTTTGGCATGTTATCCACAACCTTCACTGCATCAACACGGCAGGTGCAGGGCTCCAAATTTAAAGTACTATGCGACATAAATAAAAATCTGTCAAAAGAGTTCTACACTGGACAGTGACAATTAAGAATTTCTTCCACATGCACCTCAAATTTAGAAAATGACTTCCTTGTGAAAAAAAAAAGGTCATCAAAGGGAAACATAAAGCTCGGTAGTGCATCACCTAGGCGAGCCTTCAAGGTTAAAACAGCACTCCTAAATGATTGAGGCAGCCTCAAATGAATCTCCTGCTAATTCCTTTCAAATTAAAACTGCCACATGCACTGTGTACAATATAATATACATTTTTTAGGATTTTTTTTAACATCATAACAACAAGGTTTTACTCATCTGGACTTAAGAGGAGCGATCGGAAGTCCGAAGCGAGCCTTCACGTATCTCACGTTTGGCTTTTGTTTCGTCTTCCTATGCTTCGTACACTAGGATATCAAACTAAAGCATTTCTGCGTCTAAGCCACCCCACTGTTAAACCCAAATCGCTTTATTAGAGATATGAGGGATTAGAGACTCTAGTGATTAAAACAGGAAAGTTCTAAGGCGGTTCGTCAATCCGCAAAAACATTTGGGCAAATTCAGTTCAGTCTTCAACTGCGTATTAACACTGAGCTACCTTACTTAGAACTATACCTTGGAGATGGCCTCTAGTCCCGGGGGGGGGGGGGGGTACTCCTGGGAATTCTTGGTGGTGGTGTGCCGCCCTGCTCTCCAAATCCTGACCCGATTTCAGACCAAAAAGTGTTATTTTCCGCACTCGTTTACAGAACTGGCCTTTAGGTGGAAATCATGTTATCATTATTTAGATTGGAGCGCAAACAAACAAATTCTTTAAATACATTTCGAATTCGCATATTACTCTTTCTTCCTTACCCATCTGAAATTGAAACTATAGATACGCTCATATACTCCTGTAGTCCCTTCGAAAACGACACCCGATTCCAGACCAAAATGGGCAAAGTGTATCAGACCCGTATTCAAACCAAAACGGCGCAAAAACCCTCCCCGATGGGACGGTACATACCTATATAGCTTATATAAGGGAGTACCCCCCTCCCCCCGGGCCTCTAGTCACGCAGAGTAGATGCACATAGGTGGAATACTTAAGTATTAAAATGCCAAAATCGTAAAGTGTTAATCCGTCAAAAGTGTACACTGGAATTCGGGGAAAATAATTTCAAGCCCGCCATTCCGGAACTTCTTTTATCTTAGTTGTTACGTTACCGACCGTTCTCTACGTGAGGAGACAGCTTTCTACTGTTACACCGAGGCAATCACTAGACAGCACGACTTAAAGGTGGCTCAGCTTTCGTCTGAGTACAACGACCAAATGACCTCACCCCTGTCTAGCTTTTTAATCAAAATAATGATAATAATAATAATAACAATAATAATTAATAAAAATAATAAATCCGTCAAATACGATATTTCACTAACAATGACGAACTTGTCAGTGACGCATAAATTCTCAGAAATTTTTTTGCCTAAATTACAGTTTTAGCTAGTTTTTAAATAGCTTAAAATCTATTTGCAATACTCCAGGTCGCGTCTTAACACCGCAGTTGTTATTTAGGTTGTGTAAGAAAACACACCCCTGCGCACGCATAGTCGTCTGGACACTTTCTTATTGAACAAGAAAAATTTTCCTGTTCCTCTACCCCGGGGCTCTCCGATATTTACGTTGCTATGCCCAAATCTCACTCTGTTTCCCTTGGCTGTGGGAGATCTGGGTACGAGATTAACGCGCGAGTTGATCATGCTTCTTTAGTTTGTATTCGTTAACACGGTCATATTTCAGCGGATGCCCTGTTTAGTAATAACGCCAGTCAAATAACCCGTAAGGGAGTTAAGATTATCATGTTAAGAGCATGACACCGTGTTTGTTCGCGACTTTTTAAATACCATACTGGCAAACTATTAAGACGGAATCCACCAGGAAATTGAGTAATTTTAATTTTCTGTGGACCAAAACCTTATATCAGAATAATTTAGAGCATATTGCATTCTTTTTTACATTTTTCAAGGGCTAAAGATGTAATTAGTCATTTGTAATAACACCAAAGAAAATCTCTTCTGAGAGCCCCAGAAAATGAATGTCAAATTTCACAAAATTACATCTTACACATTAAATTTCAGAATTTTGCCTGTGTTTTCACAATTCTTGTGAAATTTGATATACATTTTCTCGGGTTCCTATGAGATATAGTCTTTATTACAGATGACTAAGTACTTCTTTAGACCTTGAAAAATGTAAAAACAAATGCATTATTCTTTAAATTATTTTGGTACAAGGCTTTTGTCCACTGAGAATTAACATTACTCAATTTCCTGGTGGAATCCGTCTTAAGTCTTTAAGTGAGTGGGCCATATGATGTTAAAAACAACAACAAGGACTTGAAGCACAACTTGTATTTGTTTTATTCGTAAAAAGTCACAAATCACCAAGCTAAAGCACAATCCGTCGGCGCGTAAAGAAGAAGAACAAGACATTTTTGTTTTTCTTCTGAGGAAACCGAGAAATATCCACCACCATTTTATTTGCAAGTGATAGGTAAGGTAGCTGATGCTCGGGTAAAATTTGGTGCAAAAGCGATTTCCTGCCAAGAAACGAAGATTGGAGGGGACAACAGCCCGTTGAAGAAGGTTCGCTAAAAGAGATTTTTTTTCCAAGCATCTTTCATTGCTTGCGTTCATTAGAGCGAACAGCAACTTAAGCAGGATTTGAGAGAAATATATAAGGTGGGACAAATTCTCGAATTCATCACTTTTTACCATGTACCAGAATGCATTGCATTTCACCAGAGTGCACCGCGCCACTTTTTACCAGAATGCATTGCGCCACGAAAAGATGAGCATTTGCTCTTCGACTCCGCAACACGGGGAATATACAAATTCCAGTTTGCTAAAAGGTGATGTGAAAGTGAGAAAATGTCATGTTATGCTATTCTTAAGAACCCGTATGAGAAGGAAAATGAATGTGATTTTGACCACTAGCTTCAGACAAAAAGCGGAAATCGAGATAACAAAACATATGTTTTGCGTCCTACTTTGCAGACGAGGACGTGTATCGGCGTTTTGTAAAGCATAATTATGTTCTCTCATTGCCATGGAATGCGTAATACATTGTTTTTACTGCTTAGCTCGGTTAATGCGGCTCGATCATCGTCTTTAAACGGCGTTTGCCGGCGGAAGTTCCATGGAAAAGGCATTAAATTAAAGACTTTCCCCAGGGTTACGTAAATCAGTCTTTGTGGTGTAGCGCAGGCTGGGTGTAGAAGTAAGGTATAGTCGCGTCGAGCCGAAGATGCTGGGTGCGAGTTCTATTCAGTGCCTTATCTTTTTTTCCTTCTTATTTCTTTTTCCCGTTTTTTGTGTTGTTGTTTTCTATAAACATATACTTAAATAACTGTTAGGGTTTAATAAAGTGCAATAAAAAGCAAGAAAAGTATCGTGTTTTCAGAGAAAAGATAGTACAACGTATATTAAATATATAGATAAACAATCTGAATTTCTATCATTTCCTACAAATTACTGTGGGAAAACCAGAGTGGAAAACCAGAGTTGATAACCATTTGACCTAAACAACTTGACTGATAGTAATTATTACTTTCCAACATGTAAATTGGACACATTCAATGTCATTTTCGATTCTTTTAAGTCTCACTGCCTAACTAATGCCAGTATCAACAGAATGTGCCGCAGCATTACTATCTTTCAGATACCCTAGTTCTTATGGGCGAATCCAGGAAATAGGCCATTTCCTTGCCCCAAGCCTCTGCTTTAAAGCGAGGCTGCTCAGTCAATTCAAGCGGGCGCCCTTACCCCCCAACCCTCGAGCATTTGTCAACTATTTGTCATTTTCTTCATCGAAATGCGGTCACATGATGGGACAAGCAGATTCATGCATACAAGTGTCCCACCCAGTGAACAAAGCAATTATCAAGTTAACTTGAAAGCAGAAAAAGTCAATAAATGAACCGTACATAAACGGCTCCTGACATAAACATTGACAAACGAAACCGGCTCGGCAGCAATAAAGTGCTAAATAAGAGTCAGCTAAAATAGAGAATCTCCAGTCGGCGACCTCTGAGAATTTTCCCGACATTTTGGATCGCGAAAAAGGACGTCTTGACCGTCCAAATCACCTTACCTTAAGGAACGACGATAGAATCAAATTTTTTTGCAGAAGAATCACTTAATAACTGAGACAACCGTCCTATCCAAACTTTGGAAGCAGTGACATTTTCTCTTCACATAGCCATTCTTCACATAAAGCTTCCCAAACCCGCTCCCATGTCCCCGTCTCTGCATTGGGTTACTTTTGGCGATCGTGCATTCCAGTCAGGCGCACCTTATCTCTGGAATGCATTACCTTCGGCAATTCGCAACATGAAGACATTGGACACTTTTAAGACTGCTGTTAAAACTCATTTTTTTAACTTAGCTTTTAAATAGATTTTTAGTTTTAAATACTTTTTATTGTAGTTTTTAATAGTTTCTCATGCTTTAGTCACCTTTAACATAACTTTAATATAACAATATTGTAAAGCGCAACCGAATATATTCATATAGAGGTTTGCGCTATATAAATGTAAATTATTATTATTATTACTTAGTCCAAAATCGCCGGCTTTTGTTCGGTAAGGGCCAAAAAATGTTAGTAGAACCCAAAGTTTTGAGTTATTTAACCGTATGTACCCCCCGAGAGAGATTAGGCCATGGATTTTCCTTTTCAAAAGTGCAAAAAATTTAAATGTACAAATGACAAATTCTCCACTCCTATGCAGCCCTTTAATGAAAAATGTCCCATCGTAATGGCCGAAGGATGAGCACGCTTGTAATGAATGATTTTCCAGTAATGTGAGACTTAGTTTTGCGCACAGCATTATGGGATCGCCAGGGGGCAAACTTCTCCGTTAAAAGCAGTGTCTTTGGACAGAGAATACCGCATTTTGCCATGATTTTATGAGAAGCAGAGGTGGCTGATGTTGGTGCTTTGAAATTGTAAGTTTTTGTGGGATCAATGCTATGAAATATATCGATAAACACTCCTTGCGTAAGGTCGACTGTGAAATTTACTGAATGGTCTCGAAATATATAGTACTAACTTAGGTATAAATGAGCGGGGAATGCGGACTCATTCAAGCCTTACCAGTTGTACTCACATGTGCTCAATGTGCTCATATTTACAACGAGTGTAATTACGCTCCGCTCGGCGGCGATTACAATGCTGTGCCGGTTTGTGACAACGATCGAAGGTAAGCTTATGTATTGTCGAATTTGATTACTATGTATTAACTTTAAAGACAAAAACACTTAACAACTTTTCCACATTATATTGATTTCTTCTCGCCACACACACAAGGGAAATGTTTTGTCATGATCCAGAGCACCAATGAGTTCTAATGCCTTTTCCAATCTTTTTTTGGGAAGATATAGAATCTCTGAATTTCGTGACTGCTTTTGTATCGGAAATCTTACTCGTTCGTACGATTTCTGCCTCATCTACTAATGGTTAAATACCATGTACTTTCCATGAAATATTTCGTAGATGTCACTTTGTTTACACCAAAGTAAAGCAGGATTTTTTATTTTTATGGCTACGTACATACCTATGATTGTTGTCTTGTCATAACCCGCACAGCGCCGGACAGCGCTCATCGCGGCCGAGCGTAGTTATTACACTCGTCGTAAATATCACCACACGTAATTATAACTTAAACGCTTAAATGACCCCCTATATGTATACCTAAATTTGCACTATATATTTCGAGACCTTTTCTTCATGTAGATCACTGTGTAAACTCGGTAAACAAGAATTTCACCCTCAACCTCACGCAAGGAGTGTTTATCGATAGAATTTATCGCATAATCACACAGAAACTTGAAATTTCAACGCCCCAACTTTAGTTACATCCGTTTCTCATAAAATCACGGCAAAATGCGGCATTCTCTGTCCAAAGGCACCGCTTTTAACGGAGAAACAACTCCACGCCAAATATTTCTTTGTAGCGACTCAAAATGTTTGCCCCCTGGCGATCCCAGAATCCTGTGCGCAAAACATGGGTCTCCGATTACTGGAAAATCATTCATTGACAAAGTCATTATAAAAATTATAAATCTAAAAATAATCTTTAAAATGAGATTTTTAAAGTGAGAGCGCTTTTCACGGGTGCTACCGTTTTACTCGTGACTGAATTGACGAGGTCAGTAAACAAACTCGATAACCAATTATTTAAGTTAAGCTCTACTCAGTCTCACTGATACTCCGTTAAAGCTTCATTGTAGTAGAAAGAGGATTTTTGAACAAACAAACAAGGTCAGATTGTCCTTGACCAAGCAAGGTCGGGAAAGACTGTATCAAGTGTATATGGAGGCGCCATATTTCTTAACCGGCCTCTAGGTCAGGAAACACATGAAGGTGTATCTAAATAGGGATAACTTAAATACTCAAAAGGTTTTGCAACTTTAAACAACAAAATTCTATACATTGTGGAGGGAATGATGTCATATTTAAGATTTCACTAATCCGTGAATAAATGTGGTCAGTTTGCAGTAGATAATATATTAAAGACAATACATCTGTTTCTTGACCAAGACACGG
Organism: Porites divaricata; assembly: GCA_038088405.1. Taxonomy (NCBI): domain Eukaryota; kingdom Metazoa; phylum Cnidaria; class Anthozoa; order Scleractinia; family Poritidae; genus Porites; species Porites divaricata. The sequence continues at coordinate 18,791,256 of JBBMOI010000009.1, read as the reverse complement.
AGTCAAATTCCTCGGACATTCATCTCATTCAAATTAGCAGGAACTGACAGTTTGTTATTGATGCGGTGGCGATGATTGCCAATTGTTGTTTTTTTAACTAGTGAATCCAGGAAGCTTTAAATGGCTAGTGCAAACATGTATTTAATTATTTCATTGACATTCTACTTCCCGATATGTTCAAGAAGGTTCTACCAAATAAAAATACGATAACCGCTACAGGAACGGTCTATTTCGCAAAAAAGGGATAACATTTCATCATAGATGGCAATAGGCCACGTATAACGCTGTTGACAACACAGTCACTAAAAGCAAATGTTAAAATCGCTATACACGTGAGCGTGGTCAGGCTAAGCTAGTCTTACAACGCCTATCGTACAAGTAATCCAGGCAAACATGGTTGTCTCTGAATTCTTTACTCAGTACGCGAATTACCAAAAATCCGTCCCAGGTAGAACAAAAGATTCATAAGTATAAGTCCACTGACCGAGTTCCCGCACCAAACCAAACACTATTTTTGAAGATGTTTTTGCATATATTTTAAAAAGCTCTTTTTGTCTTGTTCGTAGGTGTAGAACACGTACTGCCTTTTTTCTAGTACTCACTTACAGAAGATTATAGCCCGAGAACATTAAAAAAACAGTTGCTCCTTTGTCGGGATACATCTGTAGCTGGAGCGAGAATGAAAATACCAAAACTCAGATTTTTTTTCGGTGGAGTAGAATATGCCCTTTTAATCCCCAAATCCCCATCACCTGCTCATTCTGGGATGTACCCCTATAGCGTAGCCTTTCCCAGTTAATTCCTATCAAAGAAAACAAATTCCGTACGTTTAAATATCTGAAACCTTAATACAGATCTCTCGCACGATACACACACTAGTACTTAGGCTCACAGTGGGTGGGTAGTTTTAGATGGTCCCATAACATATGACTATCGCCCCAAGGCGTTTTTAAACATTGTGCCTTGTGGTGAGTTAGTGAGGGGGGAATCGGTGTGAGTGGGGTTGAGATTTCGATCACTGTTGCTTGACATATTGTTCGCAACTTTATTAATAGAGTAAGACGTTAAGATAAAACAGACTGAAGGACGGAAATGCTCCAAAAACATTAATTAAATCCGCTTCTAGGAGCAGTTTAGCCGACGTCTTACGAAAGAGAGGTCATTGACAGCAAATGAAGCATCTGTAACTAATTTTACCTCAGAATTCGCGTACATAAGTGTTTTAAACGTCAGCTTACTGCACGCAGGCGAGGTAATAGCTCCACAAGCAGAAAAACTGTCTAAAGTAAAAAAAAAAGCAAGTAAGGTAAGGGCAATCAATTTTACTGTTTCTGTATCCGTTACACAATCGACTTAGCACACTTTGAGGCGTGTCACTCGGAGAAATAAGCAATTTACACTGTCCCTCTAATTCTCTAAGCAAACGGACGGAATTATTGTTATTCATGGCATCAGAGAACCCCTGACGTTTGGAAATCGCTTGCCTTTTAATCGATATTATAGGTCAAAAGAACACTAGTTTTCCTAACTAGCTCCTCCACCACGAGTACTCTGCTAAAAATTCTTTAATATGCATGCATACCTTCAGTTTAATTCATTCATGTTCCACTTATCAGTTGCGGGAATATACCTACCCGACGTAAAAGCCGCGAGATCAGTGAATTCAACCTATATGAAGAGCTCGCAAGTAGTCACCAATTGAATGTGAGTACTTTAACCCTAAATTATTAAAATTTAGTATTGTTTTTTTTTAGAGGATCTTGGAACTAAGCCCGTAAATGTGGCTTCACTCTTTCTGTAACTATCGCGTTTAACTCACCATGGACGATCAGTTTCCGCTGTGAAAATGCGTTAAGCTACACATTTATGTTTTGAGGCTTCATCCAACGGGGAAATCAGATGAGAGCAAAGAAAATTGTGCGGCTATAAAATCATTCTCATTTTCATTCATTTCTAAGGGCGAAACAAACTCAACCGTCGACAACAAAATTAATAAAGAATTTCATTCGAATAGAAGAGTAAATAAACAGCATAAATAAGAAACCGCAGTTTTAGAACTTTTATTAGTCAGAACGCTTACAGATACTAAAAACTATAATTCAAAGGAGTTAATCTTCAAGCAAGGGTGGGGACGGAGAAGGATTCTCACCGAATGTTTAACTTAGGGTTGTTAGCTTTCACTTAATTGATGCATGCTTTGCTCCTATCTTCGTTATTAAGTTTAAGATACCGCACTGGGCTCTCGAGTAGTCAAAATATTTTAAGGATATGGAATAATCTTCCGGCAATGAGTAAAACTGCAAGGTTATCACTTGCATGATATGGACGGAGTTCTTAATTAAGCTGTAATTTATCACCAGTCAGAAGTTCTTGAAATCCGGAAGAATCTAGAGATCATCAAGTCAACTAAACCATTTATCAAGGTGGCAAATCGCTGGTTTAAATTTTAAGAGGAAATGCATTTTTCTAAGAACATCATCTTATAATGGTGTAAAGTTAACTTGTTTATTTGTGATCAGTGCTACGGTATTTCATTGGCCTAACTAAACCGTTAGCCGAGGAACGTTATGTGTAGAGAGACGAAGACATTTTTGTTAATTGGGGATTATGGACAGTTACTCTGAAACTGTGCGAACTTGAAAATCTCCGACAATGTAGCTGATTAGCCTGTTTTGCTTTTCATTGGCAAGGTGAAGACTGATGATTGATTCAGTTCGCCGGGGTTACTCCCTTATACAAGCCATATATTTGTGTGCCGCCTCAAAGGGTAGGGTTTTTGCGCCGGTTTGGACTGAAAAGGGGTATAGACTTTTCCCATTTTGATCTGGAATCGGGTACAGTTTTCTAGGGAACTAGGGGATTGTATGAACGTATTCATCCTTTCAATTCCAAATTTGGTGGAAAGAAAGAGAAATATGCCAATGGAAATGGATTTTAAGAAATCTCTTTTGTTCTTGTCCTAATCTAAGTAATGATGAAATAATTTCTTCAAGGCCAGGTCTGAAAACAGGTGTGAAAAGTGATAATTTTTGGTCAGAAATAGGGTCAGGATTTGGAGAACAGGTCGGCACACCCCCACGGAGAATTCCCAGGAGTACTTCCCTCTCCCCCGGAGTTCAGTTCAAGTTTCCGCGCGCATGGTTTATAGCTCTGTGATCAGTTCCTAAGTCAGCTCTAATCTTTGAACCTTGTCAAAACTTGTAAATTAACGCATTGACTCCATTTAACGGCTCACTGTCGTAAAATTAGATCAGCAAAAAGTCAGTGTTTTTTCATCACGAGAAGTCAAAGATTAACCGGGAATTTGTTCGATCAAGAAATCTTGCTCGACGGAACTACCAGTTTGCTAATTTGATTTGCTAGAATTTTTAAGAAATACCCGGCGATAAAACTTTTCATTATTTAGTCCTTCTACAACTACTTCTAAAAAGGTTGTACACTTAGGTTGTAACATTTGAATGAACTTTTTTTTAAAAAAAAAGTAAAACAACACCGTTCCGTGACAATCCCTCCTACTTCAAAGCACGCGAGAAAAATTCATGTGGTTTGTATTTATATGTAAAACATTTGCTCTGGCAGAGTTCCATAACACACAGATTAAAGTCATTAAACCCATCTACTAACGTCAAACCCGAACACTTAAAAGTCGTTTATACCTTCCTCCCATGATTATGAGAAAGATATTATCGATTGAAGGGATTAGAAACGAATTGTAGAGGACATTCCAAATTATTCAGAATTTTTCTTCTCTCTGGCATTTAATTACCATGTTAATGATATGGCAATGACGAAAACTGAGTCCTGAAAACATATTTAACCACAAAAAATATAATTAGACGCAATGGAGTAATGCCGATTCACTAGACAAAGTTACGCCCTCGTGGCTTACAAAGAGGCAACCGCTCAAAGCTAGCTGATCTTATACAGCATATTATAATAAACAACACAGCAGGAACAATTGTCAATCGTCCGACGCCTTTTCACGCTGCTGCTCAGTTAAGACTTCAATCATCAATTTAATGCTTAAGCTTTAGAATCACTTCATGATTTGGCCTTGACTGAAAAAACTTGAATCACCTGCCTATCAATAGCCAGTTAAAGCAGAGAGCAAAGTGCTCGGTCTCATGTAATGATCACTTGACACAGGATTTCATTAATAGGGACCTTAAGCAACCACGACGGCGACGGCAGTGAAAACGTAGCTAAGAAAATGAATTTCAGTTCTTTCAAACTTAATCGCGTCTATTTGGACCCGCTTAATATGTCAAATGCAGGCGACTTTTCCTGGAGTAGAATTCTTAGAGTTTATTCAGGTTCAAAAAGAGGAAGGGAATTCGTCGTCATTTGTCCACGTCCTCCATAAAACGTCAAATTAGGAGGTTTCACGTCGTAGTCGTGCAGTGGACGTCAAAGAAATGTACTAAAAAGCATGATGCACGCGCAGAGCTGTTGTTTTGATCATTAAACCTATAGTTTTTTGAAGTTGTCTTCGGCGTCGTCGTCGTAGTTGCTTAAGTTCCCTAATATCTCCCCTCAAAAGTTTGAGCCACCTGGAGCTTCGTTCCAGAGAGTACTACAGGAAAGTACAGTGCAGGAGAAGGAAACTGTGGATTGGTTTGAATTATCGAGAGGTCCGGAAAATCAGGGAGAGAAGAGGGAATTATAGTGTTTGACTGGAGGCCTTTGACTTTTGGTTCGAATTAAAGAGAGCGGGGTTCGATGTTCGGGATTCCTCGTTATTGCTTTATAGTCTGCCGCATCTGGATGGCCACCTTTATTTTTTATATTCCAACTAAAGACTAAAAAACTTACAGCTGAACATCGACGAACAGCCTAATAAACAATACCAAAGGCGAAGAGTCTGATTCTTGTATTCAGGGGGTACATTCGAGGTTTCCGCTCGCTTGGACACTTTTCTGAGATGTCATTCAAATCTAAGAAAGTTAGAAGCCCTTTGGGGACAACGAAATGAACGCATCGTTAACGGATTTTTGAACTTACCAAATTTGGTGTTTACTAGACTCTAGACAGACACACATGTTTAAGAAGCCAGTTACAGAACGTCGCAGATGATGGAATGTGCACTCGGTATTCATGATCAGATCATGTCGACTCGTGGCCTTCGCATTTGTTTGTAAACCGGCACTCTTGATGGATGTTTGCTAAAACATATACTTTTCAGTCCTTTTTTTTTGCGTGACTATACTAAAGTGAAGGTCATGAAAAATAGCAGCTTGCCAAAGCCTAGCAGATCATTCAAAATGACAGTAATTAACAGTCAATTATTTTATACTGCCGATGGGGGGATCTGAAGGGGACAAGGAAACGAATTCCATTTCTGTTAAACAAGAACCGAAGATATACAGCTATTTCGAGAAAGGTTGTCGGAAAAAGTGCACGCGACAATCCCGAAAGGCATTGTGGGTGGTTTTGAGTTTACTGTTCTTCTAAGAAATTTGAAAGAATTGGCACGGAAGGCCATGAAAATGTGTTTTCGAGTGCTAAAGGAAAGCAACAAAAGTAGGTTCGACAGCTACAGTCGTCAGGAACAGTGTATCGATCATATCCCATATTACCTTTCGAGATTGTCGCGTGCACATTTTTTCCGACAACCTTTCTCGAAATAGCTGTATATCTTCCTGTACTAATCAGGCAGATGAGAACCGCCGACTAGAAGGAAAATCTACTTTTTAAAAAAATACTGTTATCTTGTAAATGGATAAATACTAAAGTTGGTTCTCGGAAGAACAGAAAAGAACTTAAAACTTTTCATGCGTGTCTCACCTTCTAGCAAATTTTTTCGGCCACTAAAGTAACCCTCTAACCATTTTAACTCGAATAGCTTTTATTGATAATTACGAAGAAGAAAATTATTCCTTTTATTCCTTGAAGCCGGATTTTGTACTTGTTTCTTTTATGTAATCGCCACTAGTATAACTAAAGCTCTTTTTAGCTGAGTGTTTCAGCTGGAGTGGAGATTTGATCGCCTTTTCATAATTCAAGCTGATTCAGTACGATTGCCGTGCCTACGTGGTGAAGAAGGCAGTAGTGGAGCGCATTAACACGACGAACCTTCAATCTCGGACAGAAAAAAATGGAATATCAAACCTCCCTAAGGCAAAAAGGGAGCCATTTTCCGATCTTTGATGGCTGTCCGATTTAAATTAAGGCCTGATGTAGAACTGGTGATGATGCGAACGTATACGTTCGGCACGCAAAACATTTATCACACACTAACTCATAACTAGGAAAATAAAAAGCTGACTAGACAGATGACAGCCCCAGGCAGCGTTAGTGGTAAGAATTTTAAATTGACTGATTACGTTAATCAAGAAAATGGGTTGGACAGTGCGTAATTAGACAGAGCTAATGGATAAATTCTCAGTCTAAAACACATTGCTGTCATTGCTGGAAACTTTTGCTTAGAACTTCTAAAGACAAATGTAGAAGGAGCATTTGTTCCAGTAGGCTATTGAGCGGTGTCTGTCTTGAAATACAACATATTGACCCCGTTCAAGACAAGTCAAGTTACTTTATTCTTTACTATTTCTGCACAATCCTTGAACAATTTTTCAAAAGATTTTTCAGTAGTTTTTGATCTGTAACAGTCGACACTGTCCGGGGAGGGGGATTATTAGAAAAAGCACAAACAATGTAAATGACCAAGTCACCCAAACGTTTTGACCCGGATTGTAGTTTGTGTCCTCAATTTAGCCAGGTGATCTGTGACGTCACTGCGGGGACCTGGGGAAAGAAATTTTAATGCCGTATCCCATAAACCAAAGCTGACAGGAACAGATTGAATTGAATTGAATTGGTGCGCGCGTTGGTTTATGGGATACGGCATTAAAATTTCTTTCCCCAGGCCCCCGCAATGACGTCATAGATCACCTGGGAGTACGCTTAAGTTTAAGAGCACCCTCCCAAAATAATCTGCCGAGTGCCGGAGCAAGACTCAGTCAAACAGCATTACTAGACAATAATCAGGAAATACTTATGAGACTGGTTTCATTAAAACCCCACCTCCTAAAGGGGTAAAAGTAATACAAGACCCCTTTTTATTGGCTAACTACTAGACCGTTAATCCTTGATGCCCCCTTTAAGGAGCATGTTTACATTGGCAATGGTTAGAGCGAAAAAGGGTTAAAAACGCTAAATTCCCACGCAGCAATAGTTGCCTTTTCTTTTCTATGCTTTATTAGACTGATTCAAAAAGGCAGAAAAAGTTTTTTTTAAAAAAAATGAATAAGATCCTGAGAAGTGCGCAATTTAACAGGAAATGGGAAACTTGCAATAAGGAAAATGTATATTTTATGGTTGCTTGCATCGAGATAAGTTTTTTTCTTTAACGAGTGTCCTGGAGCAGTAGTGATCAAACAGTTCGAACGGTTTTTCGTCAATTCGGACGTTATGAGCATCGGTCAAATGAAAGCTTCAACATCCCCCATCCCCGCGCATACCCCGGGCATTTGAAACCGGAGGGAAGGGAATTTGATAATCATAGGCTTCCGGGGATGGGGACTTTGACCCCCATGCACAAGGGGTTGTGAAGTTAGACTCTAGCTTCAATTTACTGTGTCTCGGTGCTGGCGGGAGGCGTGATAAATTATGGCTGAGGCCGACATGACGAGTTTAGTTGATTTTAAGAGGGAAAAGTGCCGCTTCTTGGCGGAACAGCTAAAAAATAAAGGATTACACAAGCGTTTCCCTGTCTGCCGACTCGGCTTCAAGAACATTAGAAAGCTACAGTAATATTAAAAGAGTCATATGGTCCCTATTTAATTTCCCGGGGCTGGGGCAATAGGACCTATGATGGCGCATTTGGACGGCTCTTGGCACGGGAAGCTAGGGAATTTGAACTCCAATTATCCAAAAATCCAAATGCCCTGGGTAGCTAGGGGCATGTTAGTTGAAGCTTCGATTTGACCTGCAATAAGAACGACATTCTACTTGCATGAGGGCGCAGTTGTGCGTTCTTGATTCCCTACAGTCACTAATATCAGTCCATGGTCCAGGACCATGCAGTACTTGTTGATTATAAGCTTACGGGGATATTCTGGAATAATGATGTGATAACATAGGCCAATATAATAACACTTTGCTGCTAAGACAGGCTTCCTAGGGGCTGTTTACATGAAGGGAGGAAGATCCTAGTAACACGAAAATCCTTGAAGGCGGCCATGATCATCCTATCGCCACATATTTTCTGTATTCGGTTTACATACAAAGGGTTGTACTTTTCCCTAGCGCTAGGATCGTCCTAGTACTGGAATCTTCCCAGCTGAGAGGCAGGAAGATCCTAGCACCGTGCAAACTGCCTTCGCTAGGAAGATGCTAGTACTAGGGACAAACCAGACAAAAATGGCGGCTGGCCGTTTAGAGACTAGGCAAGGCAATACATAGGCCGACCATTCCGTTTGGCATCACCACGAGCTGATTATTGTAATAATTCTACTAAAAGGTAATTATTAGCGCCGGTAAAGAGAGCAGAAGGTCGAGAAGAAGGGGCCAAATTGCATTTTCGTTTTTGTCGCCCGCCACTGTCAATCCCCTCACGAACCTTCTCTACTTGGGCAACACACGGACCGAAATTTCTGCATGTATATGTTGCAGTTAATTTTTTATTTGAGTTAATTTTTGCCTTTCCTTTGTTTTAAATTTATTAGCACATATTACCATACCCAAAAACAATGGAAAAATAAAAATGAAATGAAGTAAAAAATTGACTAAAACATAATTTTTTATACCCAGTATCCACATTTCGCCTGGGGATAACCTACAATAGATAATCCTGCAAGCTGAAAGAACACCAAAATATAGAAAGAAAATACACTAAAATGATAATAATAACATTCTCAAGGAAGATTTAGATCAGTTTGAACAAATCGTGAGTTATAATACTCGCAAGTACGTAATTTACAACGCTGCTTGCGAAGGCGCATTATAGGATTCTTCAATCTACAAGTTTAAATTGAATGTAATGCTGCATTGAGTTCGAAAGAACATAAGCGCGTGTTCGTTAAGATTCCAAAGATTTATTTCGGGTAGCCAACTGATTACCCAGCCTCATAACTTTCATTCAGGATACTATAAAAATGTACTTCGGACTAAACTTTGTTATGAACTATTACTCGATTTCCATAATTCGTTTCAGACTTCACAAATGTTCTTGGATTCTCTAATATACTCTTTCAAGTTTTCCGAACAAGTTGCAAACACAGCAAGAAACTGACATGAAATATGAAAATTGACCCTGAGGACTTTGACAGTATATTCTTATAAGCTTAGTATTCGGGATTTAAAACGACCCCACCACTCCTTTTCAATATAATTACATTCTAAAGAAGAGATAGAAAAACCTAAATCCTTCCTCAGAGAGGAAAGCAGACTCCTTTTCCGGAGCCATTGCATGCAGTATTCTTCATTTTGATTTTGCCGGCAGTCTTTGCAGGCTAAAGGTGACTGGATTTCGTTAACTTTCGTGTTTCCCTCTTAAGCGAAAGTAAAAACAAGAAAAGGGTCGTCTACGACAATTTCGCAAAGGTAAAAATGCAGTTTTAATAGGAATAAACAAAGCAAAACAAGGGGAATTTTGTTCAATTCATTTATGATGTCTCAATTGTCTATTTGCATTTTCAGTTATCAATAAGATTATTATCCATACACTCGATCAAGGGTAATTAACGCCCATGCACTGTTTTAAGCCGAACACATTGAAAAGCCAAAATTTCGGCTTCTGAAATCAAAATACCTGTCTGCTAGCCATATGTTCAACTGGCGCCACACTTTTTTTCTTAAGTATCGGCAGATACACAAATAACCCTATCCTCCGAGCCATTATATGGTCTCTCAGATTCCAACACAAACATAGATTCAATATTTTTATGTGCTTAAGAAGGAATACGATTTGAGTGAAAAATGAGAAAGGCACTTGAGACATGGGATAACATAAATAATATAGAAAATCACATGCATGTGCGCTTTCTTGTGGCTCGGAAAAACATTTCTTAAACTAACTAAAGAGCGAAATAATAGATCACCTTGATCGACCGCCCGACGACTAAGGCTTAGTTTACTCTATACTGAACAAAAATCTGACCTGGTGCTATCAATGGTTGCATCTTCGATTGGAAAGTTCAACAGACCATCACGAAAACTTTAACTAGAAAACTTTCACTCGCGATTTCAGACAACCAGGATTTTACTTTCTTTCACGAAAAAGACGAGGTAAAATACTCCCATGGTCCTCTCCGGAATCAACAAACCGCATTGTAGCGAAAGACAACAAAAGCGTGAGTTGTAACTCATCTTCCTTAATGTATCATTATAGGGCAAAAGCCGCAAATATATCAATTTTCTCAACAAACTTTTTGGTGATCATTAAGCGAGGAAAAGTGAGACGGATTGATGTTTTTTTAGAAAACAATATCACAAATAGCCTAAGATCTTCTCACAGCGAACCTTTCAAATTATTAGTTACGCTGAGTATCTCTGGTTCGCTTTGACAATCAGCGAGAAGAAGTGATAAGTAAGACGGTTTTAAATCTTTCACGACAAATGACGGTTTTTGTTTCTTCCCTATCTATAAGGGCACGCGAGCATTCACGAGACCACATAACAGCGCCAGTGCACTTGTGGTGATCTCTTCATAGCAATTTCGTTTAAAGTACAGACTTGTTGTTTAACCAGTTAAATTATTCCGCAGTCTTTTTTAAAGTGATCATAACAGAGCGCGGTTTAAAACCACCTTAGCACGGATAACAAAAAGCCACATCAGCGCAGTATTTGACCCTCAAATTTCATTGGACCTCTAAGAAATCAAGCTAAGAGAAAATTACTCTAAGAACAAAAATCATAGATAAAATAAATCACTGTACACAGCCGATAGTTGCATTAATACTTTATACTGCAGTAGGCTGAATGCTAAAATACGTTCACTTCTAAATCACAGACTTTTCGACCAAGGCTGCTACGTTTGCAACAAGTAAAAACTATTATTAGCTTTACGTTTCTACTGGTAGTCGAATGTCACACGATAGTTAAACTGACAAGGCATCAGCTTTAAAAACCATCATATTGTGGTCAGTATACTGATATCAATTCAAAAGTTTGTGCGTTATAAACAAAAAAAATATACGTTACTCAATATACAAGAAACATCTTTGTCATGTAACAATGTATTTAAATCTCTAAATCCAGCCATAGATTGTCAGGGTTTATGGTAGGTTCAAATCCTGGCTCCGGGGGAGGGGGTAACTTCCTTATATAAACCATATACTAGGTATGTGCCACCCCAAAGGGGAGGGTTTTTTCGCCGTAGACTTTTCCCATTTTGGTCTGGAATCGGGTATAGTTTTCGAGGGAAATACGCGAGTGTATGAACGTATTTTTTGTTTCATTTCCAAAAGAATGAAAAAGAAGGAGAAATGCGAAATCGAAATGGATTTTAAGAAATCTTTTTGTTCTTCTTTTTGTTAGCGTTCTTATCTAATTACATATGGAAACATGTATTATGCGTTTTGTGACTTCCTTCAATCCTGAAAACGGGTGTGGAAAATGGCATTTTTGGTCTGAAATAGGGTCAGGACTTGGAGAACAGGGCGGCACACCCCCACCAAGAATTCCCAGGAGTACCCCCCCCGGGTCCTGGCCTCAGACTGAGTTAAATAACGCATTTAAAAACAGAAAGCATATGTAGCAGTCATTTTGAAACTGATTTTTTTTTTGTAAATACTGTATGCTTATTTTAAATGAACAGATCTATTACCCATAGAGGGCTTTCCCTATTTCTTTATACGAGCCATTTCTCTGCTAACCATATGTTTAGTGAACTACTTTCAAGAATATTCTCTAAGCAGCCGGCGACTGTCAAAAAAAAAATCTGCTTCAGAAAAGTAATGTTTATGTTCTCTCTCCGATTCCAATATAAACATATATTCAATATGTTCACCTACTTAACAAAAAAAGAAATACGGTCAGTTTAAAGAAGAGATACTTCCTCTGGGGGGATTTCGCAAATAACTCAAAACCTGGCACGTATATCCCAAGTAATTAGGGCCAAGTAAACACTTTTTGACATAATTTAGGAAATAATAAATCAAATCTAGCATGCCAAATATAAGAAAGATAGTTTACAGTACAAACGCTTCGGCGGGCGCTATAAAAACGTTACATTGAGATCGACTAAGACAAACTTCAACAAGCCAGCAGTATTGAAGGAACGACCAATAGCCTCATTCTCTTTCAAGACTGGTAGGTTAACATTTTACTGTAGACATGTTTCAAATACAAGAAATGTTTGTATTATGATTGCTAGTTTTAGCACTAAATATCTTTCGAATCTGTGTTCACTTTTCTGTCTGTTCATGAGGTAATTAATTGCTTCGCAGAGGAATCGCGTCACAGTTTTCGATCTTCAATAACAAATCTCACCAGCTAATAAAGTTAATCATAAATAAGAGAAAACGATAGAAATAAACTCCCTCTAATTTAAGGAGGAACAAATTTTTCAACCGAAAAAGGCTACCTGTTACGATTGTGACACACCTAAAAGAAAATTTTTCCATCGCATTTTGAAAACCAAATAAGTATAAGAGAATTAAGATGGAATCCATTAGGAAATTGAGTAATTTTAATTTTCAGTGGACAAAAATCTTGTAACAAAATAATTCAAACACTATCGCGTTCTTTTTTTACATTTTTCAAGGGCTTTAGATATAATTAGTTATCTGTTATAACACCAAAGACTATTTCTCATAGGGGCCCGAGAAAATAAATGTCCAATTTCACAAGAACTGTAAAAACACAGGTAAGATTCTTAAAAATTTCATGTGTAAGATGTCATTTGATAAAATTTGACAAATATTTTCTCGGGCTCTCATAAGATATTTTCTTTGATGTTATTACAGGTAACTAATTAAATCTATAGCCCTTGAAAGATGTAAAAAAGAATGCGATATTCTTTAAATTATTCTGGTACAAGGTTCTTGTCCACTGAAAATTAAAATTACTCAATTTCCTGATGGATTCCGTCTTAAAAGTTTACAGAATACATGTTTCATGATAATCCAGAGTTGGTTGGGTTGGGCGTCTTTGGGACAAGTGTTCGAGCGCGAAACGTATTTTTGGGTTTCAATCTCTGCTATTTAGTCTAACTGGCTTTCGCTGTCAAGGATTAAAGGTGGAGCACTCAGCAGGATTAAAGAATATCCACTTCGCTTTGTGTTGACTACTTGTTTATTCTTGTTTTCTAACGCGTATGATGAATTCAACGATATGGTATCAAAAAAGAGAGTCGCCTCATTAAAGAGGTACTAGTACATCAAACAACCATAGCAAATCTGTCAAACGATTCAGGAATAAGCTATGCAGAGGGTGATGTTTTCTCGTTGGCACGTTTTATATTAAATGAAATTCTGCCATCTCAAACTGTGAAAAGCCCCTTGCTGAAATCTTTCCTGCGTTATACTTACTTATTGACCAACGCGCATTTGCGCGCACAACAATTATACTTACCTCGTTTAACCAATCATAGAAGCCGACTTGGCCTTGGGCTGCCTGGAAGAATGCTCAAATACAGCTTTGTGGACGGACATTCAGTTCGAAGCCGATGATATTGCTATGCTAATCCTCTTTGCAAAATCATGATTTAACTTCTCTTTGTAGTTCTTTTAGATTCAAAACAATCAACTGGCGTATTATTTTAAGATGGTTCATCCAAATGCATAGTTGTCGAGTTGTACATTTTCGATCTAAAAGTAGCTTCTTTAACCAGTCTGCGATTGGAACAATGCATGGTATAAATTTGTAAAGTCGTCGTCGTCGTAGTCGAGTGTCACTTTTTTTTTTAACCTTTTTTCAGCTGAATCGATTAAGAAATCATTGGGGCATTTAGAGCATTTAAGGTTTACTAGTTTGATACACACTGGGCGTAAATGCAAGGCGATGAACACATTTTTTGATGTTTCCATAAATGTGTCCATAAAATTGAACCGCTTGCTTCCCAGCTCAGTTCTTTGACTCACAGCAATAATGTTTTGTTCAGAAATCACAGAATTACACTTCTAGGTTCACTTATATTTTTGCTCATAGATGTCATATGCACGGCTTTTAGGCCCCAGCGCAAGCTCTTAAAACTACAGTCATGTGGCTGATTAAAATGACTCTATCTACTCGCATATATAGGAGACAATATATTCCAAAGACGAATGACTCATTAAAGAGTCCGAGTACGTGAGAGTACGTTAAGACTAAACAGGTTCCTCGTAAGATCTCACCAAAAGTAATCACAAATGACTACAAAACTTCTCGTGAGTCCCGTAACAGAGCTATTTCCGTGCAGAAATCTGACCGTTATATTAGGACCGGTAAACCACACCTTGTTAAAACTCCAGACAAACACGGATTATTAAAAACGCATTGACATGATTTTGCTAAATTCTCTGGCTGAATCAAGCTCATCATACCATGATCCTATGATAGGCTTTTCCCTATCACAAAATCTTTCAGCTAAATAAATAGCACGATGTTATCATCCTTCGACAGCTGGAGCGGTGTCCGACCAATTGAAAAGGAGGGTATAAAGCAAGGTGAGTTTGGGCCTGCTTCCAAGTGAAAAACAACCAACAATTAAGAGGAAACAAACAATTAACAGAACTAAAATACGATAGGGATCACGGATTCAGAAAAACACTGGACTGGGCTGCATAGAGGCACTACAGGTAATCAAAACATCCTGTTTGTTTTTTTCATGGGGAAACCGGAACGTCCCATTGCAGAATCTGTACTATTCCGTTTGGGAACTGCTACAAGAATAAGATGACATTTGAGTCTTACTGTTTTGAGCCCATTTAGCTGATTGGCTGCACTCTGTAGCTCAAATCCTTTTCTCCAAAGATATAGTGAAATCATTTGTTCAATGCTTTGCAAACCTGGTTCGTCCACCAGGCCGTCAGAGTTTCCCATTAGTATTTCAAGTAGCGTGTAATGTGAGCGTCCAACATTTACCAAGAACGTGCTTTTTTGGCGAAAGCACGTACCTCAATCGCCAAGTAACTTTTCGAAACACCTCTTCCGCTTGTTGTGATATTCGCAAGACGAGAAGGTGCACGCTCTGCACGCATGTAAATGAACACGGATCTAAAACGTTGGATCTAAAGCCGCCTTATTTTGCTTAAACAGTCAAGACAACAACAAAAACCCTTGTATTTGGATTTGTCCTTCGCTTATACGTTAAGCTAACACGTGTGATATAATATGAAGTACTACTAAAGAACAGAGTAAATGAGGACCTTCTTCGGAAAAACAAACTGACTGGGTAATGTACCCTTTTCAACTGAAGCTATTTCCTGATCTTATTGGAGTTAAGTTTGTTTCACTCAATTTCGTTTACGCTATTAAAAATTTCGTTATCCGTGAGAGCAGACAAGAACTTTTGCTTTTTTGTTAACTGGATGACCGTGAAAAGTGGATTATTTTAAGGTCATCGACACAAGTTTTTTCCCACGCGCCAGTGAACCAGTTATCTGGGATATAAATGACAGGAGTTTTTTTCATTTTTACTTTTAGCCTTGACATCTACTTAAAGCACTTACACATGGGGATATCCATTCAAAAAAGCAGGGGCAAAAATCCACTCTCTTTTGTGGAATACAATTTACATTCATGATAAGTGCTGCTGTCGAACAGGTCTTCCTTATCCTACTGAATAAATCCGCATTTACACCAGCAGGTTCTTAGTGGAAAAAAATGTGTCATTTCCTTGCCAAGAAAAGCTTTCTATATATATTTATATAGAAATATATATATCTATATATATTTTTCGATTCACGTAACACTACCAAGGACAAGTAGCTAGTGTAATGATAATCTGCTAACTGCTGCTACCAAAGCCGATTCAAAAATTATTCCTTCTTTTCTCTTATGACCATTTTTTTCTTCAGATTTTCTCGATCGCTGCATTTTGCGGACTTTCAAATAAAAAAGACGAAAGAAACGAAAACACTTAAAATTAATCGAGAAACACGTAAAATTAACTTAACAAGAAAACAATTTCGGGTTTCCTTTGTTTCAAAGCTGCAAACAAAGCAATCGCACGAACATTTTTTCAGGAAACTTTATAGCGAATCAGAATAGGTACAATTAAGACTTAATTGGTTGGCGCTAACGGCTACCATAAAGCTTCGTAACTGATTTAACTATCTCGTACCACCCACAAAGACACGAGTAAGTACTTTTAAATTACAACAAGGTTTTTGGAATAGGGCGGAAGGAAAAAACATCCTTGGGCGCTGCATCATAAAGTGCAGATGACGGTGCCACGCAATTAAACGGAGCAAACCCGCGGCGCAGCTGATATTATTGCGCTACATGGGCCGGACGTCCGAAATACAGCGGGGCTCATGCGAATCTCCGTGATACAATGGTTTATAAGTGGCAATAAGAGGGATTAACTTAATAAAAGCTGATCGCAAAATAGAAGGCCAAAACCGTTAAATAGTTTTTAACTTGAGACATTTCGAACACCTTCATTCTTACACAAACCAAGCGCGCGATTGAAACACAACTAGTTTAATAGAGGAACCAATAATCTTAGTAATAATATTTTGGGCTTGACATGTACGTGCTCTCACACTTAATGTTTCAGCGCCCGTTATCCAATGTCACACGAAAGACTCTACACCTATCAGAAATATCAATCCCCAAAAGTGTATGAAATTCTTCTTACACTTTTTGCAGCTCGTGGGTCAATTAATTTATAATTAGCATTTTATCGATGAGGCGGATCGGGGTAAAAGCACGCTGACAGCTTAAGTCCTTCATGACGGATAACAGGCGTCACTTAGCCCTGAAAATGGTGAAAGGCTTGGCCACTTTTAGAAGTATCAGTTCCCTAGGTTAGAAGGTTCTTAAACTCATTAACCCTTTATTAATTTGGTTAACAAAGCTTAATTCAAATAGCACTCTTCAAAAAAGAAATTGTTAACGCTCCACTCTTGCTAGGGAGCAAACATCAGTTAGCATCGTATTAATAAATGTCACTTTTCGTGATAAAAAAGGATTAGGGGTATTAGTGGATAAATGGATTTTAAAAAACAATAGCCAAGGATGGGAACACGATAAGAGAAGCCATGCATATTAAGGCAGATCGCTGAACCGGGTAAAAAGCTGTTGGAGGCTGCTCACTAAATCCCGCCCCCAGTTGACCTGATAAATGAGGTCCTTGTTTCTTGCTGAGTTTAACTCTAAGTAAAATACACGTTCCGAAACATTACGAGCAATTAACACTTAGTACATCCAGGTCAAAAAGAAATGACTGTTCACCGGTCTCTTTACAAGGCGACTCGCTAACCACAAAGGATGTGTTTGGTTTCATCTCATTTTCAAA
The DNA here is from genome assembly GCA_038088405.1 of Porites divaricata. Classification (NCBI taxonomy): domain Eukaryota; kingdom Metazoa; phylum Cnidaria; class Anthozoa; order Scleractinia; family Poritidae; genus Porites; species Porites divaricata. The sequence continues at coordinate 18,773,870 of JBBMOI010000009.1, read as the reverse complement.
AGCTACAGAATTTATTTGAGTGAAATTTTACCGACGTTCGCTAAATTGCAAAGGTGAATTAAGACACCAGCTCTAGCCAAGACTGCATGTTAATCATCTGCCAGCTACTAAGTATGTTGAAGTCGTCTTTTAAAAAAAAATTCTAGAAACCACAGAACTCAGCAAAGCTGTGGGATATTTCCGCGATGTGCCAAATTGTACACGCATCAAATGGTGTTCACCCTTCAATATCAGCTTAGGTTGGCTGACGGAGATAAAACGCACGCTTCTTGGCGAACCAGTTTAATGCTGCTATCACAGCGAGTCTAGACAATTCGTCTCCCTTAAATAAATACTGGTCGATCACAGTCGGATGTAATGTATTTATTTTCTGATCTTGATTTTGGAACAGTGTGATAACTGGAGTGACAGACAAGTGAACTAAAGAAGCATTCGAGTTGGACCTCTTAACAGTCGGCTTCACCAGTCAAGTTACACGCACCACTAGCAACACGTCGCGGAAAGAATATCACCGAGTTACCCAGTGCATTAGCAGTCTCATGGAAATGCGTAACTTCAGGTTCCAGGGCTTTTCCACGATTCTCGCTGCTTGTTTTCTGAGCAGTGTTTTACAAATTTCTACCAAGGCGCAATCTTGGAACCCCCTCCTGCCGGACCCAGCTCCACAGCCTGTCGGTGCAGCAAGGGACAAGCTTAAGCTCAGAATACCAATAGAACCAAAGAGCTATCCCAGCGACCCAATGGAAAGCGACTTCGATATACCCTTGCTGAAAGAAAAACTGGGCAAAGATTACGATCAAGTAAATACCGCCATCAACAAAGAGGAGCTCCTCATGAAGAAAAACAACTACAGTTCCACTCACGGCGACCGACAACAGGACTTTGTGCGAAAAATGTTGGTCCAAAGCATGCCGCAAGAAATAAAAAACCTCAATTTCAAAATGCCCGGGATGAAAAGATACCTTGGATCTAAGGCAAGTAAAAAGCTTCAGCTCTGGCTATGGCAAGTGTCGCATTGCCCTGTTCTTCCCAAATGGAAAGATCTAGGGGTGCGTTATTGGCCTCGTCACATTAATGTCGGGCGATGCTCAAAGAAAGCCACATGCTCGTTTCCTTCTGGGATGAGGTGCCGGATTTCCAGTACTAAGAACGTGGGTGTGCTGCGATGGCATTGTCTTGACAGATTCGCCCAAAGGAAGGAGACTACTTGCATGTGGCTGCCATTTCACTACCCCGTGATCACAGAGTGTAAATGCAAGTGTTTACAATGACGAGTTTAGCAAGCAGTCCATTTTTGGTTTCCCGGGTCCCGCAAGTGATGGCTGTTGTAGCTGAAAATCAAGTCGAATTCTACAGATAAACTTTATGAACGGTATACGTGAGGGTAAAAAAATACAAAGAACTTGGACATAAACAACTACATTGACTTGCGAAAATCTTCTGTGCGCTTTTTGTTTCGGGTACGGTTAGCTCCTTTTTTAATTAGCCCTTTCTTAAGTGAACAAAAAGTACGTACAGCGCACGCTTCTTGAATTAATCGAATACCTGGGTAAAAATAAACAAATTCGCACCTCATTCACGGGCTTTCAGTAACACGGTGTCAAGAAATTAATTACATAATGTACAAAATAGACTTAGCCCAGTGTATGTAGGAATTTCAAGAGGTGTTCGACAACAGTGATGACTGAACGATGTCCTCCGCCTTTGCTTCTTCATTAGACAGCTCCTAAGTTTACCTTAATATGCTAAGAAAGCCATCAGCGCCTTAAAAACACACTTCTAACGTGCCCGACACGCGTAGATCGGCGTGCAGATAGAGAGCAGCGTTTCCGGCCGAACTCAAACCACTACAGCTAAAATCAACAACGCTAGAAAAGTACTATTGTCTTTAAACATTAACTACATACACTGAAAAAAAAAAGAATCAGTTCGGGCGCTGGTCAGTCATGAATTGAAAAGGACAATCAAAGGATAACTTAAATCGCGAAGACGCCGATTATGTCCACCAGTCAAAAGAGATATTATACGATTAACAAAAAAAGTGAAATACATGAAGTTAAATTATTGTAACTAAAGAAAACGTATGTAATTTGGAGAGTGACTTACTTGCAGTTTTATATATACGTATTATAGTGTCGCCAATAAAAAAAACATATTGATGTACAAAACGTTATGTTATTGGCAAAGTATGACTCCTCAAAAGGGCCGTTAGTCACGTTTTGTTTACTTCAATCAGTATTTTAATAATCACTCGTGTTTTGAATAGCAGTGAATCGATCAAATTAACATCGTTTAAATTTGATAGTACTTATCTCGTACTTTGCGTATTACTGCTATTCCAGTCGGATTTTCGCCGCTTTCTCGAAAAGCAAATACTGGCTGCAGAGCTTAAGGTTAAAAATAAACCAGAAAATCCGTACGAAACATGCAAACAGCGGAAAACAATGACAAAAGCGCTTAATAAGTTCTTACAAAAACTGAACTAATGGTTTCACCCCTTTGTCCTTAGAATTTGCAGTTGACCGAGTTTTAATTTGAACACTAATAACTTTCAGAAAAATAGTTTTCATATTCCTTATTGTTCTTTTGTTAGCCATTGTAAACAATCGGAAAAGAAGGGCACTAAAAATAAACGACCCTTACACAAGCGTAAACTTTCAAAAAACACTTCAACATACCTGCTTCAGTTATGAACCGCCGCCGTCCAATTTGATGATCGTGGAGGTGGAGAAATAAACATTGCTGATTCAAGCGGAATGTTTGCACTGAGCATGTTTATGTGTGAGAGCAGATTTCAAAGACATGTGGAAAAACAACTTAGATTCTCTCGGTCAACTTCCCTGGGGCTTGGTCATGGTACACTATGCAAATACCGATGCTATAATAAAGGATCTGCAAGCAATTTAAGATAAAAGTCGCAAATGCAGTACAAATTCAAACATTTGGGAAGTCCTTTCACTGGGGTTACTGCATGCGGCTTTTGTTTTGGGCACTCCTAGGTCGGAAGCAAAGTTACCACACCTTTCCGTTATGAAACAACGAAACAGTACTTTTAAGAGCCGCGCGCAAGAAGACCTTTCTTTTGTTTTCGTTTTTCCCCAGCGAACGTCGCGCATTTGCTAACAACAGGTTTAAAATGCGCGCAGATTTGAAGGAACTAACAGCCCATTTAGTTGTATTTGAAAGGAAAGTAACGTATTGTATTTAAAGGCCACACCTCGTTCAATTTGAGTAGGGTGGCCCTTTCGTATAGATGACGGTATTGTTCGCTTGAGGTCAACGCTCTACAAGTCACAAAGCCTGGAGGGAGGGAGGAAGGTATAACCATTTCGTTCTTCATGTCGTATGGCAAGCATGGCTACTGCGTTATTTCAGTGTTGACAGCTCTTAAAAGGGCAAATCTGACTCGCTGGTACTTTCACGAAAATGAGTCGTGGAAAACTGCTACTTCACAGGGGACTGCTTTTACTCAACAGAAGTAAAGGGAGCTAGCTGATCAAGGGGCATAGGTTGAATAGTAGGGGAATGGTTTTGAACTTCCGGAATAGAAAAAATCGTGTCTTATATTAAACGAGGCAACGGATCAAACTAAATACTGTAAATACACTTCACCAACCTGAATTTTTTTCCCTTTTTATTGTTACCCTGAAAAATGAGCAAGATCAGTTAAAAGTCAGCTACGAGTGGCGAAGAGCAAGTTGGGCATCTTGTCAGTGCCCTTAGTGCCCAGTGAAGGGCGTTGCATTTTCAAAAAAGGGGTATTAGTCCACCAGTTAATGTACAAAGTTGATAGATTGCTTATCTTAAAATAACACAAGCACACTGAAAACTCTCACGAATGTCAGTAGCCTGCGTGGTAGGCGTTCGAAAGGGAAGGGAAAGGCCGGGGATTTTGGGCGCGTGGTTTCTTTCTCCCCCCTCGGGCCAAAAACCCCGCCCCTTTCCTTTCGAACGCCTGTCACGCAGGCTAGAAAGTCAGTTGTTCATTCACGGTTATGCGTACCACCGCGCTTTTTAACGAGAAGATAACGTCATCCTTTCCAGGTGATCTGTGACGTCATTGCGGGGGCCTGGGGAAAGAAATTTTAATGCCGTATCCCATAAACCAACGCGCGCACCAATTCAATTCAATTCAATCTGTTCCCGTCAGCTTTGGTTTATGGGATACGGCATTAAAATTTCTTTCCCCAGGCCCCCGCAGTGACGTCACAGTTCACCTGGTTGAATGAGAAAGTTTTTTACTAGAGATGCTAGAGTGTCATTTGAAAGCAGATCAACGTTATTTTCGTCCTCTTATCCTCGTGCTCAGGCTCCTGCCAGCAGACGGCCTTCGATCGTGCAACAGGCTATGCCAAGCAGAAGGACTCCTTAAAAAAGAAGAGGAGTTCGAGATGTTCCTCGGTTTACTCCCTGGCTATGTAACCCTAGGGACTGTGGCTCCGCGCGATATTTCGGTCGGTTCCTGGTTTTTACAGACAAGGATGGAAAAAACCAGGCTCACCGTAATGGCTGTAGACATGTTGGGTAAATGGGAAAGTATGAGTGTGGATGTCCAGTACGTTTGTCATACAGGACATTAGACTCTTATATTGGCAAGCTACGAGCCATCTTCCACTCTCTTGGACGGGACGGTGTGTGGGACAAGCGTCTAGGCCTAGGCAATCCAGCGGCAGATAAATCGGTAAAGGATCTCTTGAGGCTAGCAACGGCGGAACAATTACAGGCACGGTTAACACCTAAACAGGCCACTCCGTTCTTTGTTGATAAGCTGACGTAGTTGTGTTTACATTTGGACGGGAAGTTACGACACGCCGAGAGAGCGATTGACAGATTCGCGATAGCCCGCGATCAGGCATACTTTAAATTAGCCTTCTTTAGTGGGGATCGACCCGGAGATTTGGGACAGGTTGAGGTTCTTGAAATCCTGCGTTTTCCCAACGATGATAGATTTCTTTTCAACCACATTTGGGGCAAGACACTTAGGGATGGCGATGTGAATACGTTTGGTGAAAGCAGAAATGCGCAAGTGAAAATCTGCCCTATTCCAGGCATCGAGCGTTACATAGGGCTCACGCGTGACATGGCAGTGGATGTAACGCGTGGTTACTTGTTTCGCCCAACTACGCCGGATCTGGGTATCAAGTAGCCTCCCCGCAGACGTCCGTGGGGTTTGTTTTTGCTTGTCACGCATTCATTTCTCCGTGGGGAGAAATGAATGCGTGACAAGCAAAAACAAACCCCACGGGACGTCTGCGGGGAGGCTAGGTATCAAGGATATGTGTTCACGTATAGGTAACACCATGGATGTGGAACTGCTATTCTTAGTCAAACAGAACGATGGAAACATGAGCTTGACAATCACAAGGTAATCGGCATAGTATCAAAAGCCTTTGACACTCTGCCGTTTGATCTGATGATTGAAATTAAAGCAATTAGTTTATGACAAAATTATTGGCCTTATAGAGGATTATCTTTCTAATCGAAGGCAACGGGTGAAACTTGGAAACGTTCATTCTACATGGTACGATATGGAAGGATATAACGACTGGATTCCCCAAGGATCTTTACTTGGCCCTATTCTATTCAACATACCGTAAAATTTCGAGCTTATATTTTTCAAAGACCCTTTTTGAGGGGCTTATGTACGGAGGGAAATTTGCGTTTCATTAAAAGTGATTCGGTTAGCTTATAGTTGGAAGGAAATTTACCGTTTTTGGTTTGCTTTACTCTGTATTTGAGGGCAGTTTCCAAGTACATGCCCCCGGGGGCTTATATTCGGAGGGGCAATTTAACGGAGGGTTTTTTGCGTTACGAGTTTGGGGGGCTTAAACATGGAGAGGCTTATTTTCGGGATTTTAAGGTATTTATGAAAGATCTTGTTTACGTGTTAAAGCGTAATAACCTATCGACTTATGCAGATGACACAGACTTTCTTTGCCGATAAGGATCCTTTGATAGTCCAGGAAACCTAAACTCATATTTATCATACGTAGATAAATGGTTTTTGCAAAATGGCATGAAAAGAAACCTCTCTAAATACCAGGCTATGGTGATGGGCTATAGGAAAGTTAATCCAGAATTTCGCTGCGAAAATAACATCATTCCAAATAGCGATGCGCTACAGATGCTTGGAGTTACTGTTGATGATAGGTTGAAATTCGATAAGCAAGTCGCGAATACCTGTTGAAAAGTATCTCAACAAGTTGCAGTTTTAAAGCGCATGAGAAATATACTTCCTTTCATTATAAGAAAGAATATTTAAATATATTTTATCGTACCACTTTTCTATTACTGTGCACAAACCTGGCATTTCTGCAATAAGAGTTCGGCTGAAACTGAACTGGAGAAAGTAAATGAAAGAGTAGTCTGCTACACAGCCATTCTTAGTGTCGTCACGCAACGATCGTCCCCACTAACACTTAGTGGGGAGGAGCGTTGCGTGACGACACTAAGAACGGCTGTGTAGCAGACCAATGAAAGAGCAGTTCGGTTTGTTTTTAGAGACAAACAAATTACATCTGAAGAACTTCTTAAGCTTTTTAAGAAGAACCCTGATGGAGCAGAGATTGAGTAAAATTCTCTGTTCGGTTTTTAAACTCGTAAATAATAAAACGAACCCGGAGAGTTTAAATGAGTTAATCTCATTACGAGAAACAACATATGCCTTGAGAGGAAAGGACATTTTGAAAGTGCCTAAGGTCAACATAATACGCTTTGGACTGAATTCCTGACGGTATCAGGCGCTCAAGGTATGGAACAACTTGCCTAAATCATGTCGTAAGAGCATCGTCCGATTTTAAAACGTCCAAAAAAACTGTTAGAAAATGATTCATTAATTTAGTATTGACGAATCACGTTTTTAATCAATTTTAATTTGTAAATAACTTTAATAGTATTTTATGTATGATAACTTAATTTTAATTGTAAATAGCTTTTATATTGTTTTAATCATTTTTGTTGCTATAACGTTTCATTTACAGTGGCATACCTGTGAATTAGCTGATGAAGCTTTTTTTGTGTCCAACCCATGTAGCTAAGAGTATGTACCACTTAAACACTTAAAAATAGCATTAATGAACCTATTTTAGGATTTACCCAGGAGATATAGGCACATTTTTATCCCCTAGAAATTTTTCATCTGTTCGGATTTCCCAGCTGGAAGTCTAGTGATCCGAAAATTATAGGGATCAAACTTACCTTTTCGAAAATTTCAGCCAAAAAAAGGCTCCCGAACATTCTAGGTGATCTTTTTAGGGTAAAAATCCGTTAAAAATGGGCAGTTATACCACTTTTGGGGGGTTCGAAAATCCTAGGAGAGGCAGGCAAGCAAGAAATTTAACTTGAACAAATGTTTCGAAAATTCTAGATCTCAAATCGTCTTCCGAACAGATATTTTCCAAAAATTGTCGTTGGGTGCCTCTGAAAAAAAAGCATCTTCTCATCTTATCTTATCTTATGCCCCCTTTACTTCCTCGGCGGCTGAATCAGGTTTAAAGGGGTACCTAAAGGAGATGAAGGCGGACGGACAATCGTGAGACTCTTCATGGGTTTCGTGCTAGCCTGTTCCAGGCTCCGAGATGGTGGTGGAAAGTCGTTCAGTAAAAAGAAATGCGAAAAACGCGCGGGGCTAGGCAGAGACGTGCCGGCTGTGCGATCACTTTAACCTTGAAAGGTGCCGATCTGTCGGAGATTATGGACCATGTGGCCTGGACTCGCCAATACACTGCCCTATATTATATGCAGTTGGCGAAGGTGTTGAACCCGACTGCTGCCTCGGCGAGATTGGCCTCGAACATTGGTTCGGAGGCGACCAGTACATGGCAAGATATTGACTTGTTGAAACGTTTCATATGTTGTCCCCCTCGGACAGTCCAGCAGAAAGACCTCTCGAGGACTAACCCTTGAGTTGGGGCCTAGTTTTGGGGAGTAACGGTTAGGTTTGTTGTGTAGATCCCATTGAAGTTTGGCGATGGTCTCCTCGGCAAGATTATTAGTATTGGGGAGTAGACCATCGCTGGTTTGATAAACAAGAGAAGGGAGCCCAATTTTTCCCCCAATCTGATTGCAGTGCGACAATGGATGCAGTGTGGAAGAGATAACTATTTCAAGTCTTTGGTCAACGTCAGTTAAGTCTTCATGATAGTTTTCTTTACATAATGTACGTTTTGGAAAGTTTTTTTTTCCCGATAGTTTATGTTCATCACTTGGTAGGTATTCGAATCTAACTATATGTTTCTGGAATTAATTTTCTTATTTCGGTAAATAGATTATACGTATTTAGGTACTTAGACCTGCATCCTTTTGAAATTATTCTTTTGGGGTAGTCCACTTCGCAAGGACGGTTTTTTAGTGGTCTTTCGCATCTGGCAGGGCACAGTTTCCAGCCTAGCCCAGTGGGATGGTTTGGGGCCATGAATAGAGAATTTTATCCTCATCCCCTCTCATGAGGGCGTACTCGCAGACTTAAGTCTATACCAGGGCGCTCATAATTTCTTTCTCTTTTTCTCATTTCTGTTCAACACTCGAAGAGATATTTCGTACCCCGCCCGGTCATGTAACATCCTCTATGTACAATTCACAGGTGAGCAACACAGACAATAATAGGGGCAACGTTAATCTAAAAAATATTCTATGTTCAATAACCATAATTATGTTATTTAACCATAAAAAGTACTTACAGGTCTAGGTTATCTTTATACCAGAAATAACTTTCATTGTTAGCACCTTCTTTCTTAGTTAACTCTCCACCTGCAACAAGGTGGATTGGTTTTAGTATAATGCACATGTTACTCATTTATTTGTTATATTAAGGAATCTGATTAAAAGGAAGAGGTGGTTGAAAGAGAGTTCCACGGCCTTGGTGTACAGATTGTAACAGCATCACTTCTAGATAACACAAGAAGACTATACCAGGGCCATCGTAATTTCTTTCTCATGTTCAACACTTGAAGAGAAACTTCATATCTCGGCACGGCCATGTAATATCCTGTATGTATAATTCACAGGTGAGCAACACAGGCAAGATTTGGTGTCACGTTACTCTAAAAAATATACTACCGGTATGTTCGATAATTTAACCATCAAAAATACAAGAAGGCTCAGTGAAAAGTCCAAGATGGGTCTTGAAAATATGTAACAGTTCAGATATATATGTGTAGGCACATTGCCATTCAAAGAGAAGCTGGGCAAGGGGATGTGCAAGTAGTCCTAATCTTTGAATGGTTCTCAGGGCTGTGCTCTAGCAGAACTCAGTGGCCCCCTTTTTTATATTGAAATTTTTGTTTACTAATTACCGGTAGTTGCCATATATTTCGCCACACATGAAATCCCCAACCGCCTATTTTTCAATTTTGAGACAAGTCACACCACAGTATTTTGCAACTTGCTTGCAGTTTAGAACTTGGTAACCCATACAAGATGCTTTTTCAAACTCTCCAGCGCCACAAGGTTGTGAGTGGATAAACTTTTCACAGTTCCCTTTTCAAGGATAGTTACAGATTTGTCTGATGTTTCTGGTGGCATACAATGTTCACTTACATACAGGGTTCGTACACGTTTTTGAACAAAAAATTCAAGGACTTTTCAAGGACTTTCAAGGACACATTTCCCATATTTCAAGGACTCTATTCAATTCAAAAAGAGCCTTAATTCTGTGTCTTTTTTTAGTTCTTCAACAACATAGGTAATTTTATCTCGAAGGTCTTTCTGTGTTTGCTCCTTTTCCTTTGGAGTTCTACTTAAATTATAAAGTTAGCACCGAAATTCAAGGACTTTCCAGCACCGACCACAATTTTCAAGGACTTTCAGGGCCTTGAATTTTCATTTCAAAATTCAAGGACTTTTAAGGACTTTCAAGGTGTGTGTGAACCCTGTACATATGTTATTTTGCTGACTTAACTACCAATACGGACCTTACGATTCGACAATGGCAACAGCAACAAGAAATCAAAAAAAACGTTTAATAAGCAAAACAACAACCCTGTATGAGTAACACACTTTTTAGTACATTGCTTTGCCATCACTGCACAACCCAACTATAAAATGAAAATGAACTTATTTCACATTTGGACGTAAGGGACCGGTCATTATTTATCGAGAGGGGGGGGGGGGGGGGGGGCTGGTGCAATATGAAATATGGCTTGCTTGATTTTTGCTGACCCACCCTTCTCCTTAAGCATGACTTTCCAGACCCCCCCCCCCCCAAAGACAAAAATAAAAAATCGGACATGCATTAACTAAGAAATAAGCAAAGTAAAGCAAAGTTAGTGGAAATAAATGTTGATTTTTAGAAGTTATTTTAATAGTAGTCCTCTCCTCTCTTGCTGTATTTAATTATAAGGATGCAGCTCAACATTTTATTGGCTTATACATTTGCATGTTTTCTTGTGGCCCTCCCTTAAACTTCTGCATAAAAAATGGTGACCCACCCCTTATTTGCACCAGCCCCCCCCCCCCCCCCCCCCTCTCGATAAATAATGACCGGTCCCTAAATGGTGATGACAATTCATTTTTTAAAAAGGCTCCACATCTGCATATAAAATAGTCATAAGCTCCTGAATGTTAGTAGGATAATTCTGCATTGTAAACAGAGAATTCTCCAATCTCTGATGCCTAATGAAGACCCTGGCTTGAATCATTGTGATTCTTTGGAATTCAACTCCAGAAGAGTTCACCTACAATTGACCAAAGTAAGGGAGTTGGAATAATGGAGATGAAGTTTGAAAGATGATGAATTTTTCAACACCATTGCCATCCTCACATCTTAAGGTTCATAATGACAACACCAAGGTCACAAGCTATGGGAACAGGGGTTGCCAAGCCAATAATAGTGTAGGTGTAATGATGCAATGGATGTATTCAACAATCTTTTGCTTCAAAAACACGAGAGCCTGTTTATAGCATACTGTATGAGAATGTATTAACATGCCTTGTTACAAGGCCCTCTTAATTGGGGTTGGGTGCATATGTCCCTGGTCTGAATTTCAAAACCTCTCTTTTCACGTATTGAGGAGAAAGCCATGCCCTTGTTAGTATTTAACTATTTTATCTGCGCTTTTCTTTGTCACTGTCACAGTTTCAAGCCATTTTTTTTGTGTCTCTTGTCACCATTTCAGCTGTCTTATAATGTTGCTGCTTTAAGACCAGGTCGCTTTGTGGAATTTTACCCCGACAGGATCTCAATAATGACCAGCCAATCATTTTTCAATTTGCTGAAATCAATTTTGATCGTTCATTTATGAGGCCCTGTTAGGGGTAAATTCTGACAAGCGACATGGCCTTGAACCGGCGACATGAGAGCCACGAAGTGGCGACGACCGACAGACTATTGCAACGAATTAGCGAAAGCGACACGAATATCAAGACTGTCCGACAGCGAATTTGAGAATTGACGGAATTGTAAATGTACTGCAGAACATTTGCGCGTACACTATTCGGTAGTAATTACTGAATAATGGCCAGTAATGGCCAATAATGGCTAATAAGGGTCCAATAAAGGCAAACAGAAATACGTCTCATTTTACTTAAATATGTTTCATAATGTTGACAGGCCATACACGACTCCCTTTGGCCAAGTTGTTGTATATCTTTGACCTTAAAGCTTAATAGTTTGAGTTGTTCATAATGTTGACAGGCTATTCACGTCTATCTTTGGCTCAGTTGTTGTTGCTTTGATCTTACCTTCATAGTTTAGCTCTTACGAGTATATCTTGTAGTGACTTTCCTCTTTTGTAAGATATTATGGGAGGGTCTTTAAAGATTTCTCTAAGCAACAGTTGGTTTTCTATAAGATACCATTTGTGCATGATGATTTTTTTTAGATTCGGTACTGAGGGGCGATATTCTGTCACGAATGGTAGTATTTTCTTGTGCGTTTTTGTTTTGTTTTGCAAAGCCGACATTCTTTCGTGATGCTTGACTTCTGATAGGTGTTTATCTATCACTTTATCTCTATAACCCCTCATACGGAGTCTTCGCTTGAAATTAGTTATGTTCGCTTCGAACGTTTTCTCAGAAGAGTTTGTTCTGAGTAATCTTAAGGCCTCGCCTTTTATGAATCCTTTCTTTACCCCTGGGGGGTGACATGAAGAGAAGTACGTGTATTGGAAAGTTTCTGTCGGTTTGAAGTGTGTACGCACATCTAGGATTGATTCCTTCTTAAATCTCTCTCCTTTGTAAATACATGTATCCAGAAAGGCGGTTTCTGTTTCTGAAACTTCAGCAGTAAATTTTATGGTCGGGTGGTGGTTATTTGCTAGTTCGATGAATGAGTATATTTCTTCTTTGTCTACATTCCACAATGAGAATTTGTCATCGATAAATCTCTTCCACACTAGTGGTTTGTGCGGACTTTTGTTAATAATTTCTGTCTCTATTGCAGACATAAAAATGTTAGCAAATGCAACTGCCATTTTTGTTCCCATAGCTGTACCTTGTACTTGGAGGTAGTTTTTTCCAACAAATTGGAAAGAATTCTCCCTAAGGATTAGTCTGAGCATATCTGCGAGGTATTGGCTGGGTATTGGAGGTTTGTTTTGATAGAATGTTTCGTATGCTTTGCATATAATTGTAATTCCTTCCTCCTGTGGGATGTTTGTGTATAGGCTAGTTACATCCATAGAGACTAAAATAGCATTTTCTACGACCCTGCTTTTCTCTATGAAGTTGATAAAGTCTGTCGTATCTTTAAGATACGATTTTTGCGATTTAGCAATTGGTTGGAGGAGACTATCAACAAATGATGAGATCCTTTCTGTCGGGCCTTCGCAGCCCGATATGATCGGTCTTCCAACTGGTGTTGGTTTGTGAATCTTTGTGAGAGAGTAGAATTGTGGTATTCACGGTGGATTTGGCGTGAGGGATAGCCATCGTCTTGTCATCTCGTCTATATGTTTCTCTTTGTAAAGCTTATCTATCAATTTCTTGACCCTTTTAGAGGTTTCTACTACCATTGGTGTTTCTAAGGGTTTGTAGTTTTCTCTGTCATCTAATTGTATTTGACCTTCTTTCATTTTGTCTTCTTTGTTGAGGACAACAATAGAGGAGCCTTTATCTGCTCGTTTAATATTGATGTCCGGGTTTTGTTTCAGTTGTTTGATGGCAAGTTGTTCCCTCTTGGGTAGATTGTTTCTAGGTGTGATTGTATTTATATTAGCAAGTTGTAATTTAACCTCTTCTTGGTATGTTTCTAGTGCGACTGATGGCTGAACTGGTGGTTCCCAGTCTGACTTTACATGAAAGGGGTGTTGCTCTTTATCTTTTCCATGAAAGATATATTGTAGACGCATTTGTCTAGCGAAAGCGTTGAAATCTTTTAATAGTTCTGCCCTAACGTGACCTGTGTTTGTCACTGGTGTGGGAATGAATTTAAGACCCCTTGACAGAACATTTATCTGATCGCGTGTCATTTTGTAATCTGAGAGGTTTTTGATATGTTTCTTTCTTGCTTCTGTTATGTTCTTATCTAAATCACGCGCTCTTTTACGCCTCCGTTCATTGCATTTTTTGGTTGACAATGACCGCTTTTTCTTTCCTCTGTCCCTTTTTAGATAATCTATATTCTCAGAAAACACTCTGGGATAAGATTCACTTTGTTTATTCTCTTTAGTATTTTGTAAGACATTCTTCATTTTGTTGAGTTCGTCTATTTTCTTCTGGATATTCTCTAGTTTCTGTTCGTGACTGAATTCTAGAGTATTAGCTGGTACCTTATCTGACATGTCTTTCTTCTTTTCTTTGCGTGATTCGTGCTCTAGTTTTACAAGTCTAGATTTGCTTCTTTCGACTCTACGGTCGTGAAACTTTACGAGTGCGCCTAAAACTTTTCGTTCTGCGTCTTTTCTAATCTATCTTATGTCTCGTTTGAATTCTTCGTCCGCACAAACCACTAGTGTGGAAGAGATTTATCGATGACAAATTCTCATTGTGGAATGTAGACAAAGAAGAAATATACTCATTCATCGAACTAGCAAATAACCACCACCCGACCATAAAATTTACTGCTGAAGTTTCAGAAACAGAAACCGCCTTTCTGGATACATGTATTTACAAAGGAGAGAGATTTAAGAAGGAATCAATCCTAGATGTGCGTACACACTTCAAACCGACAGAAACTTTCCAATACACGTACTTCTCTTCATGTCACCCCCCAGGGGTAAAGAAAGGATTCATAAAAGGCGAGGCCTTAAGATTACTCAGAACAAACTCTTCTGAGAAAACGTTCGAAGAGAACATAACTAATTTCAAGCGAAGACTCCGTATGAGGGGTTATAGAGATAAAGTGATAGATAAACACCTATCAGAAGTCAAGCATCACGAAAGAATGTCGGCTTTGCAAAACAAAACAAAAACGCACAAGAAAATACTACCATTCGTGACAGAATATCGCCCCTCAGTACCGAATCTAAAAAAAATCATCATGCACAAATGGTATCTTATAGAAAACCAACCGTTGCTTAGAGAAATCTTTAAAGACCCTCCCATAATATCTTACAAAAGAGGAAAGTCACTACAAGATATACTCGTAAGAGCTAAACTATGAAGGTAAGATCAAAGCAACAACAACTGAGCCAAAGATAGACGTGAATAGCCTGTCAACATTATGAACAACTCAAACTATTAAGCTTTAAGGTCAAAGATATACAACAACTTGGCCAAAGGGAGTCGTGTATGGCCTGTCAACATTATGAAACATATTTGTGAAATTGACGGAGGTATCATACGAGACATTTCTTCGATACCAAAATGACGTGGAAGACCTTTTGCCAGACAAAGAAGGCGGTGAAGAGGACAGCGACCTCGACTCTGATGATGATGAAAACCCAGCAGATGTCGTCTTTGGAGGAATGCCACTTCGCACAATATCCGGGAGAACTGTCATCCGCCCAAATCGTCTGGACCTTTAGTTCATTTTTCACAGACTTCTTGTAAACGTATGCCTTACAGATAATGAATGGTTGATAATGTCCTTCCTCCTGGGTTGTTATAGTTACGGAAAAGCACAGTCTGACAACTAAATCAGATTTTAACTCGGAAGAAACATTTGACTCTTGCACTACCAGAATTCTAGAAACGTTATGATAGTTCGAGTGTTTTGCCAGATTAGGCCTCGATTCACGCCAAGCCATTTTAAAAATATCTCTACACTTGTATAGTTTACTAAATGGAATTTTATTGACTTCAATTACTATTGCAAGTATAGTCTGAATGAATATCAAACATTTATAAAGGTCTTAAAACCCTGGGCTTAAAAGTACTAAAGATAGAGGCCGTATGTTCCGTTAGCGTCGTTGCAGCGAATGCGGATTGTCAGACTGGCAACGAGCTAAAAAATTATTATTGAAATTCCGACAGGCGACACGAGAATGTTTCGAAATTGCGACATAGCTGGCTGTGAAATTCAGACGGGGGACATGGGCACCCCCCCTAACAGGGCCTCATTTATCATGATTTAATCGATTGAACAAGCCGTGATCTTTCCAGTGCTTACTAACAAGTCACATAGATGGGTGTCCTACCTGTTTTGGTTCTCCTTTCAAAAACTCTTACGGGTGCTGGAATCATCTCTTCGTCCTTTTAACAGAGATTTTCTGCGGCCCGGCCATAATCTTTGTACGTACTTAAAATTAATACAAAGTCACCAAGCGGGAGCTTTTTCAGCCACAGCTTGATAGTGTCAGACACTGCCAGCAGTCAACAAACTTGCTATTTAAAAGCAAATAATGCCTGAAAACGCCTATGGAAGAAGTCTAAGAACTTTTATCAACCTCCTCTATTCTCTGCAGGTTTTTAAAAATCCTTGCACAGTCGCAGTTACTGCATTGAAATTTCCCGCTGTTTGATAGATTAGTAGGTTGTGTAGTCCAACACGAAAGTTACCCTATTGACGCTACTTCAATAAGGTCAGCGGCTTCTCAAATGAAAACAAATTGCATATGGCGGATGAGGCCTTTTGTCGTTAATAACGGAGTGTATCAGACTTTTTACCTTTACCTCTTCTTGAACGTGCAATCAAAATGGCAGAGAATGTTCATCAAAACTTGGAAAGCATGTTGCCCGAACTAGAGGAGCTGGAGAGAATGGGAGTCTTCTCCAGTGATGAAATAAGGTACGCAGTTTTTCGAACCCCTTTGACGAGTTTTGAAGCGTGGTCAATCACAAGCTAGCTATTTTTAAAGTTAAATTTATTCATCATTTGCCGCTTTAGACAGGGGCAACTTCAGAATACCCGGAGTCCCGTAGTCGGTGAATTTGAAATTGACCATATATGAATGTTAATAATTGTCGATCCCAGTGAAAGGTAAATTGCCTCAAGATGAAAATATACACGTACTTCTCAAGAGATCCCTAGTCCCGTAGTCGAGTTAGTAGGATTTGATGATCATATACAATTACAATGTGTGGGAACTTAAACACTTAAAAGCGCAATATCATCATCTGCATTGTTTACAGCACTAATGCCACTGTGGTTGAATAAATGCCTGAAACAAATGATTTCAATCAAAACTTAACAGGGTGATGAATCCTGACTGGCAGGAGACTATCCTCCTGATAATTTACAAGTGTGGCCGAGGATTTGAACTTGTGACTTGTGAGAAAAAAATCCAGCTTCTGAACTGCAAGTCCAGTGTTCAGTGCAGTCCTAGGCTATGCTAACCCGTTATATGTATATCGACAAGCCTCCATAAATTTCTTATAGTATAAGTTGAAAGAAGTTTTAAGAGGATCATTACACATTTCCTTGATTATTCATTGATGCTGTATGGAGAAATTTGATACTGGATGGATTTCCTTTGATAGAGACTGTTTTATTGGATTTTGAGGCACTTCTTACTCTTGGAGATCTAGACACTGCACCTTAAACCTATTTTGAAGTTTTGGAGGAGGGGGAGGCAGTGTGTCTGAGTGGTCATCATGTCATACTATGTGGTGGTTCCACTCAAACCACAAGTTGGAACTGTTTCTTGATCACAGCGAGTTCAAATTCCTGTCAACACATGTAAATAGCCAACTGGTTGCCTCCTGCCAGTCAGCATTGGTAATCCTGTTAAAGTGTGTGTTTGTTTGGTTGATTTCTTTGAAATTATTATAGAATAATAATAATTGTGTAATTATTATCTTTTTGTTTGAGTGGATTGTCTGTAAACTAGCTGAAAAGAGTGGACTTCCCTTAAAAAAAACTTTAATCTTTACCTTGGCTTACATTGTATACCCACACATGTAATTTATTGAGATGTTCATATAATATTATTGCAAAGTGAGTTATTTTGTTATTAGATTAAACTGCAGTTCATACACAAACTGAGAAGTTGTCTGATCGCCCTAGCATTTTTTTATATTTAAATACACTTTGTTCCTTTATACAGGAATATCATAACAAAGAGGCGTGAATATGAATACCACTTACAGAAAAGAATTGTTCAGAAGGCAGACTTTCTTAGATACATGCAGGTATACGTATATTCTGTTTAAAGTCATTTTCCCTAAACAATAATATACAGCTGTAATGCGCACCAACAGTATAACTAACCTAAGGCTATTTCCTTGGTTGAGGTATTAAACAATTCACAGTCTTGTCATCAGGGTAAAGGGCTGACAGCTTCTCTTTCAAATAGGCCATTTCCGAGTTCCAAAAAATCTCACTTTCAAAACAAGGCTAAGTGCGAAGCCATTGATATGAAAATGATTTTCAATTATTATGCAAATAAAACTCATTTTCACAACAAAGGTTTCGCACTTAGCCTCATTTTGAAAGTGAGATTTTCGGGAACTCGGAAATGGCCTATTCACAATTCTCATGAAAATGTCACATGTACCCAAACTCTCGTTAATTCTGAAGATTATAAATCTCATTGTAAGATTAAAACGTGGATGTCTTGAAGTCCCAAAGCTAACTTCCTTAGGCTTCCCATATGAGTCTTATAATATTTAACAATTAGTCACCTCAGGCGACGTGAATATCGGCGAATAGTCACCTCGACTGTGTCTCGGTGACTATTCACCAATATTCACGTCGCCTGAGGCGACTAATCGTTTTAGTATAATTACATTGATGATTATTTGAGAAAATAAAATTATTGATCAATTTCCGACCCCGAAACATCAAAAAATCTGGCTGCCATTTTGAAAACTGCTAGCCTTCAAGGCTATAATCACCGCGCGGTGATTATAGCGGGATAGTGCGAAGCTCCTAGCCAATCACAGCGCTCTATTTTCGATAATCATCAATGTAATTATACTAATATCAGTTAATTCAAAACTTCAAGGCTTGCACTGCACCGTGACAGGAGACCTGTACTAAACTATTGTCTAACAGTGATCTAAATGTTGTACTGTAAGTTAGCAATCACTGACAATAATTTTTTGTCTTCCTGTTAATTTGCAGTATGAGATTAATTTAGACATGCTGAAGAAGAAAAGAAAGTTGGTAAGAAATTTTCCAGTAATTAATCAGAAGTAACAGCTTTTCAAAATGCTACTGAATTTCTCAGTTACATTTTATTTTATGTGTGCCTATATTTGCTCCCATTTTTTTGTTACAAAAAATCTCCTTCAATTTTATCTTTGGTTTAAATTTCTTAATTGTTACAGTATTAATTATGTTTTGGGAATGGTTATTTTATATATGTGTGATAATGATTTGGAAATAAGGGAAAATAAATTTAAGTAAAGGAAAAAAAAGAACTGAAGCGTACATGTACATGTACGTACATGTATATGTATGTTAAGAGTAAAAGTATTGTAAAACCATACACTGCTTATAATTTTCTCATGCCAGCTTGCTGTGGAAGACAATCATAATTCTTGCATCATTTATTTCTTGATATTTAGAGACTTGGAATCAAAAGAAACTTGCATGGGGAGCAAATTGTTATGAAAAGAATTCACACACTTTTTCAGGTACAGTATTTGATTATTTTTTTGTGATATTAAGGGGTGCAGCACTTAATTTACAGGAATGTGCTAACGCAAGGGTAGGTAAAATTTTCTAAGACTCTTTTTGCTGTTGACAGCAAACTCAGGCTGGCATAATGAATGAATTAAGGCTAGGATCGAGGCAAAGAAATTTGAGAATCAACCTAGGTTAAGGAAAATGTAAACCTGAATTTAATTTTGACCTGTAACATACACATGCACAAATTTAATTTACAATTGTACTTTGTAGAATCCATTAGAATTAGAGACATGAATAAGCCACTACAGACTTAATTGGATTTTAGTACCTTTAGATAACAGGAATAATAATTTCTTCATGATTATGTGACATATACATATTATTCATTTTTAGTATTACCTTCTCATAACTATTTTTATCTATATATTTTTTCGATTCTTTTATTTTTATTTTTATTTTTATTTTTTTTTTGCAGAATGTGTTAAAAAAATTTGTGGTAAGTATCATATTCACAAAATGACAATGATTATTATTAGAATACTACCAACTTTTTTTATCGAAAACACATTATTTTAATTTTATTTTCATTTTTAATGCTACATACACATGTATCTGTAGCCCCTGCTCAAATTTTTTTTTCCGTTTCAGGGGGACATCAAACTTTGGATCCAGTACATTGAGTTCTGTAAGCACATGGTAAGCTATGTGCATTGTATGTGTTTTTGTAAAATGATAATAATAATAATAATAATTTGTTTGCATTCATTACGAGTGATCGAAAAAACAAATGTACCTGTTAATGCACACAGCTGGCCTCTTGATTGCTCACTAAAGCCTGTAGTGCTTTCTTGAAAATAAGTAATCATAACAGATTGGCAAAAGCAATCAGAGAGAACAAAAAAGCTGTGAAGCTCAACTTCATGCAGTGTAGGTCTCTTTCCCATGAAGCAGAAATGCAGCAGGGCACATTGTGAGTTTCATTGATTATAAGAGAACTTCTGACTGGCCAGGCTATGAATCTTTGAACAAAACAACTTGCTAACTGGGTTGAATTTCTGTCCTTTATAAAGTCAGGCTGGTGATTGGCTTGTGCAAATTATTAATTTTGTTCAAGTGCATTGCTAATACAGGTCAAGGCTATTTCTTGATCTGAACCTTCAATATCAAACAAACAAACAAATCTCAAATCCCTCAAGATTATTGGTGCTGAATACACTACATGTAGTGCTCTAGTAGTAATGAATAAGGTATACCTTGTAACAATGTACAGTACGTATAGCATGCTAGCCGGCTTTGCTTTCACTATCCTGCTGCCTCACAAGACATGCATTTTATTTTGCTTTTAGGGAAGCACCAAAATGCTTGGCAAAGTGTTTGCCAGAGTCCTGCAATACCACCCAAACAATCCAAGTTAGTGTTTTCATTAAAAAAAAATACAGAGCCCTGTGCATGTATTTGTTACAGGTCAAGATTAAATTCAGGTTAAAATAACCTACTAGGTTGATTTTCAATTTCCTTTGTCTCTTACATGTAGCTACAAATGTACCCCAATTATTCATGAATCAGGGCTAGGAGGCAAAGGAAATTCAGAATCAACCTAGGTTAAAAAGAATTTATTAAACATACATTTATTTCTGACCTGTAACATATTCATTGATTAAATTTCAGACACCCATATGAGTGTTTTATTGTTGGCAAATAAATGCACATACAAGTAATAGCAGTCGAACTGACAGGAAATTCTTTTAAAATGCTGGTGTATGTACTGCACAAGGCATTGCCAAATTATAAAAAATTTTAAGTGTGTAAGTGTATTTATTCACCTCCAGTAAATCCAAAAATTAATGGGAAGTCTCTATTTAACTTAAACTAACATGCTTGACACTGAAATCAAAATTGTTTGAGAACGAAATTGCAACTACAGCTGCAAAAAGTTAGAACATAAAAGTCAAAACAGTGACATGGATGCACTAAATAATCCACACTTTGTTATAAGGAATTGGCAAATGATTAAAACTAAAATATGGACATCCTGAGAAACCACCTGACATTTTGCAACATCACCAATGGGAAATGGCATCTGAAGAACAACCACAGAAATTACTTACTGAGGAAGCGTCACTACCCAGAGCTGGGTAGTGCTGAAAATTTGCTTCATGCAATAGGTATGGAATTTCTGCATTTCCCTTTTTTACGGCTGCTCCATTCATCACAGCTGCCTACTAAAGGTTGGACAGAAACCTACTTCAAGTCCTATTGAGAACCCTGGTTCTTTTTATTATTTATAATGATAATAATATTATTAATCTCTTCAAATTATTGATGCAACATGTTATTAATTGCCATCACAGAGAGCATGTGAACTGGGAGTAGACACTAAGTCCTAGACACCTGATGTCACCAGGAGTGACTTGCGGTCAGAGGAAGACCATTTGGCAAAGCTCACAAGCTGTGCTTAATGGAAAAATAATGAGAATC
>JBBMOI010000009.1:18717500-18747500 GCA_038088405.1 Porites divaricata | reverse complement strand
TTTTGTTTTAACTTCATTAGCATACATTACCATACCCCAAAACAAAAGAAAAACAAAAATTACCTGAAACAAAAAATTAACATATTTATTACTTTGTGTAGTTTGAGGGGCAGTTATAACATAAACCTCTCTGCTACACAAGTAATTTATGAAGTCTTTATTTTTGTTTATTTTATTTTATTATTATTACTTTTTTACTTTCTTACTTGCAGATGATATAGAATTCAGAGTGTCTTTTCTTGAAGTTTATCGCCTCTTTGAAGATACAAAACAAAGTTGTGATACGGTGTATAACAGGTACAAGTTGGACTATACAGTATTTTGCATTTCCTATTTCATATTCATTTACCTTCCCTGGGGAGAATTGCACCAGTTTTATTAGGTGAAATCGCCATGAATAGGACAATTGCACGATGACGTCATTTCACTACAGCTACCAGAATCCTTGAGTGTGTTGTTTTCTTGTGCAAATTAAGGCTATTGTTCTTTTATCCTCAGCGGAATTGGTAAATTTAAATAACAAAGCAAAAACGAAATGAATTCTGGTAGTTGTAGTCAAATATCGTCATCGTGCAATTGTCCTATTCCCCTTGCCGGAGTGAAATGAATCTTTCCTACTAGGAAGGGCATATGTCCACCCAGGAGAACATTTCAGTTGGACAAACTAGAAAAGTCATTATTGACATACATTTCATGTATATTGACTTATTCAGTTTCTTAAGTACTTTGTAAATCTTTAGCTTGAAAATTACATTCTTTGCCCATTCATCGTGTCCAACCACAGATACATGTAAGTGTAGCTTTTTTGTCAGACATTGAGCAAGTTTTATAGTCGGATTGCCGATTACCGACTGTTATTGCAGCTCTGTTGTACTGCCAATCACGCAAGCATCTTCATAATCTGGTACAGTTGTAGCTCTGCCTCATGACTGAAATTGGCTCTGATTCACATCTCGTTTTATTCTTTACAGCTTAGTAGAGGACTTTCCTTCGTCAGAAGAAGTCTGGAATTTAGTGGCCCGTCGACCCATCGATGAAAGAAAGAGTGAAGTAAAGAAAGGAATGACAGAAATAACAGGTTTGCAGATTTGCTAATTTACCACGGTACATCTGTCCTGTATGTTAGAAAACAAATTACAAAATTTCATGGCGTGACTTTATTGTTTTTACTGGTACCCAGCTAATGATGGAATTAAAAAAGATCCATTGGCAGGGCTCTATTTTCGAAAAATGGGAAAAGCATAATATTTTGTTGGAGCTAAGGGGTCTGCTTGGATTAGGACTGACACATTGTTGCTGATGGAATTGTTTTCCAGTTAAGACGTGCAAACTAAAATTAATTGTCAAGTTGCCGAAAGTGAATTTATTTCTTAAAAGCAAGAAAATGTTTTTGAGTCCAACTAAAAACACTCTCACTTGCTTCAAAAGACATAAACAAATGTTTTCTAGCTTAGCTTCATCAGACGAAAAAATAGAGTGATTTTAATCGTGTTTAAGGCAGACGGTATACGACAAACAATAGCTTCAAGTTGCCCATTTCTTTAATTTGGATAATTATAAGCAGATAAAAACGGTGCAAAATAAATCTCATTTGTGATCCTGTAAAAAGCCTAATTATATTACTACTTATATTTTTGCAAAGATAAAATCAACAGTATGATTACAAAACATGTAATAAACGACTTGCAGGTGACATTTTAGTTTGCCGTATTAAAATCTGATTACAATGTGTTCTCTCAGAAGCATACAGCCCTGAAAGAGTAATATGCTTAAGAAGGTTGTAGATGCAGGTCCCATTGTGGCAACAAGGATGTTATTGTGAATGATAAGAAAGTATTTATGACCACTACAGGTAGTTTAAATATAACGTACAGCACAGCAGTCTGCGAAAATTACTACGCCTGGATCATTTTTCACAGATAGTCAGTGGTGTGAGCTGGAAGCAGAGATGAACAAGTTATTTCAGGATGCTGTGGAGAAGGTTCCAACAGGTTAAATGATTTCTTGCATTCTACGTTATCTTGTCATATTATATACGCGTACCTGTACGTGTTACTCCTACCCTGGTTTACATGTCTCGCTTAGGAAGGGAAACGGCTCTTGTGTTGGCTAAACCTGTTTTACCGTTGACATATTCTCTCTCCTTCTCTCTCTCGATCTCTCTCCGCAGAGGCTTCCGTTGGGTAAAAATTAGAAAAAAGTAAGCACGCAGTGGACGATGGGAAGAGGAAAAAGGCGGGAGCCTCTCTTCCTCTCTTTCTCCTTCCCATCGTCCTTCGCGCGCTTTCTTTTCCCTCTTCCCAGCTCCCTTACGACACAAAGAGACCCTTGAGGAGGAAAGAAATATTGTCCTGTTAAAAAACCCTGAAAAAAAAACAGTCCTTTGGTGTCCCTGATAACATCGCAATTGCACGCGTTGTTGGGGCAAGGTGTTGAGGGCCGTAATTCACTTTTGATGTTTTGTCACCAGATAAAATGTGGGAGTTGTACATCAGAGCTTTTATGGAATTGCTGGCTGATAGTTCCACAAAAGAAGCAAAAAGAGTAGGTTCATAATTTGCATTATGGTTATGGTGTTACATAAAATTAACTGAACAAAAACACATTCATCATTTGTACAGTTATGTCTTTTTTTTTTTTCTTGCTTGATATCAGTGTAATTAACCTTTCATGCTTGTGTAGTGCTCAGATGTCATAGAGGGTTGCATGCAAAACTTTTCTCGCCATTCTTCTTCAATGATTGTTTCGCTGACAAAATTGTCCCACCAAGCACTAGTTCGCTCGTTTAACTTGTTTACTGCGTCTTCCAATTTGTCCGTTCGACATGGAAACAAGCCTCAGAATGGCGAGCCGCCGTTTGGCATAACTGAATTGTACAGTAATCACAGCTAGGTTTAACTGCACACACGTTAGAAGACTTGAAACTGAAGTCCAAGAAGTAAAGAAAGATAACATTGCGCTCGGCACCTACTTTCTTAAATATTCACGGTAAACAATACTGGCAAGCTTAAAATATTAGAGCTTAAGATAATAGGGTTATACTTTTTAACTGTTCCGAACACTTATAAGTTAACATGCTGCTATTTTTTCTTAAATGAACTATCGTTTCGTTCGCCCTTTATTTCAGTACGTAATGTTTTCCTCAGCTCGGAGAAAATTATACCCAAAAAATAACAAGCTTTTTACTTTCTTTTGCTACGCAGCGAGAAAAAACTGTGTTACAACTTTTTGCAGTGGCAGACAGTAACAACCATATAACAGAAGAACTTTACCGAGCATGGGTAAGTCATCAAAATCAGATATTCACCGGTAGTTTATTTATTTGGTGTCAATTCCAAGAAACGATACAGCCAGTGTACGTTTGGTACCCCAGTGGGTTCGGTTGCCGCTGGGGACTCAGGCGCTCAACCGAGGGACATCATAAATAATTAAAATTTCTTATGTTTTTTCATCTCTACAGATTGGTGTTTTTCTTGAAACAGATAAAACGAAGCGGGCATTATCAGTGTGTAAAAAAGGAACTGAGCGGTTTAACTCGTCAGTCTGCTTATGGAGTGAATACCTGAGATTGAAAGTCATAAATAAGGGTAACGGCTTAGTCTTTGGATTATTTTTTTTCATTCAATAGTTTTTATGTAAGGTCTTCATTTTATTGGTCTTAGTCTGATTGTCCATTTTACTGTCTATGTACATGAACAGATTCGTATATGTGACAGCTTTTATTAATATACTACTGTAGGCTCACGGCCTCAGCATTTAAACTAACTGGTATCTTTCGATAGCGCTTTAACCCTTTAAACCCTAACTTAATAATTCAAATTCTCATTTGTTATCCCTATATGTTTTCAGTGGAAGAAGTGGGGAGAATTAATTTTGTTGAAGTATCAGTTTGATTCTCTTGTGTGATCATGTCCTTAATTCTCATGGCCACTCTGTTTTATAAAGCAGTGATATTTAAGGAGAAATTTGATGCTGATCACTCTTAGGGGTTTAAGGGCTAATATAAACCAGTTGAGACATCTTCTGTCATCTTCGACCTCTACGATGGTGGGGTGTTAAAGGTTTGGTTATTTGTTTGTTTGTTTTTTTTTTTGTAGGATATGATTATTCTTGCGTATTCAGTCTACCCTTGAATTTGTAATGTTTCTTTGTTATATATACAGGTAAAATCGCGGACATTCAGAATCTATTTTCTTCTGCTATCAAAAATGTGGAGCCTAAGGTAAAAATATTTAACAATTCTTCCTCGAGCCCTAATGGCCTCTGAGTCAATAGCCCATGAGGCCGAAGGCCGAATGGGGTATTGACTCAGAGGCCATTCAGGCTCCAGGAAAAATTGTTTTAATAAAATCCAACTATTTGGTAAAAAATATCGAGAATAAAAAAAAGTTAGCTAGTTAAAGCTAGACTTTAATCCTTTTTTGCCGCCCAAAAGCCCGCGCTTTTCGCTACTAGTGGGCTATAACATATAGCCTAGTAGTAGCTCAACCAATCAGAACACAGCATTGATAGTAGACCACTAGTTGGATTGTTACTAATGTTGGACAGCCTGCTCTGTAAGTTAGTGGAACTCCGTTAATACAGTCACCTATGGTTCAAAAAACATTTATCCGTATTAACGGGTAGGGTCAGTGACCAATACACATACATCGCATTCGCACTTCTTGAACAACTGCTCTTTTTAAATCACAACTGGAATGAAGATATCGCTTACGGCAATCAGTGTAAAAACTACTTGAAACTTTCCTTCAGTATGTAAAACACTTTAAAACCGCCTATTAAACCGTCCCAAATGCATTTCAAGTGTACTCTACAGTGGCGGATCAAGGGGGGAGGGGCCGGGAGGCCCCCCCCCCCTTATTTTTAGACCAAACTGAGGCCCAAAGGGTCGAAAATTTTTTTTTTGTAGACCGCCCCCCCCCCCCCACTTATCTCAAGGTTTGGATCCGGCACTGCTGTGGTCTAAACACAATACAAGAACAGGGGAAGCTCACTAGGTCAATGAAATTGACATGTCTTGCTAAATCTCGAACGAGTGGTCGTATTAACGGTGTGAAATTACAAAAGATTCTACTGTTTGAGTTTTTAAAATGTGGCTGTTGGCCGTGTTAACGGGTGACCGTATTAACGAGTGTTTTATATAAGAAAATGTAAAGCCGTTTTGCCGGGGAGAAAAAAAGTTGCCGAGGTGGCAGTAAGGCGAGATTTAAGTTGAAAAAATTATGTACATTTAGATGGTCAGACATCTGGCAGAAAACGCACTTTAGCCTGCTAGCAAGCTCTCCATTTATGGCGAGAGAACGCGCGAGCGAGCACGCGAGAGAACAAGCGAGCGAGAGCTTACTCACAGGCTATAGAAACTTTTATCCTGATCAATAAACACCGACTTATGACCGAAGAAGTACTGCTAATAGAAGCTGAACAAATACTAGTAGGGCGACTGGCTCCAAACCCAGGACTCGAAAAACGTTTTGTCGTATCCGGCGTCCGGGAAAGATTTTCCGCCTTGCTGGGCAAGTAAAAGCTCGCTTGCCCAATGGGTAAAGGACCAGGCAAGTCATGATCTTGTAGTTAATTAATTAACCAAGACAAGCAAGTAGTAACCACGGAAAAGCAAAATGTAAGACTCCAAGGACAAGCTGGAAATCATGTGGTTTTATGTTGTGTTTTTTTGCTCCCTGTAAAAATTGTAAAAGAACAGGGTTCTCCTCTTTTTTAACGGGAGGATCTCTATTCTCGTTAAGGAATCGCTGCCACTGTGGAATCTCTGGCTAGATTGGTGTATCGAGAGAAATCCAGATGAAGTTAGGGCTGTGTTTGAAGTAAGTGTTTTTAGAATTATTGACACATAACTTTATTTGTGCCGTTAGAATCATTTATTGTGGACCGTCGTGTTGGGCCGATAAGTGGAGTCAGTAAATCAGTAAATGTCTTCTTCTTTTGTTTATAACAAGTTCTTTCCTAAGGTGGTAGCTAGACGGTCTGACACGAGGCGAGGCATTATAGATAAGAGTGGATTTCTTGTAGAGTTTACTTCTCTGAAATACAGGTTTTGATGTGTATCTCCTTTTAAAAAAGCGATCCAAGAAACATTGAACAGGTGTAAGCTCAGAATCAGACATAGTGTAAACCGATAATGCATAAGTACAATGTTAAGGTAGAACTATTGAATTAAAGAGAAGTTCTATTTCTGAATGAGTATACCCTTCTTTGCGCAGCGTTTTCAGGATATGTAGGCATTTGTTAGCTTTAATGAGCTTGTTCATTTCGTGAGCTGAAAATTTGCTACCGTACTGTAAGGTGACCTGTAAAATCTCTACTTTTTTATAGCCAAGTTACCTCTCTTTTGAAAGGTCAAGAATTGTGACGTAACAAAAAAAATAAGATTTGTGAAATTATTGGTTTGGTTTGCATATTCAGAAAGAACAAGATGAAAAAAGCCCCCCTTCGCCAAAAATCACCCCGTTTGTGCATATTTTGGGGAGATATAGGCACCGTTATGTTCTGTTTACTCCATTGTCATCTGAAGTTACGAAGTTGCGAAAATAAACCCGCGTTGGGTCAAAGTTTGTCTCCAAAAACACTCCCATAGTGCAATTCGACAAAACACCGAGCTAGTCTCAAACACTACCTCAAAATGGCGAAGAGAAGCGTGCGTCTGAAAAGGAGTTAACCTGATAAGGAGTCTTTCCTGGACTGGGTGGGTTATCTTTAAGGAGAGATCTCAATATAGGAATAACGTTACGATCCTCCATCAGTTGTCGTAATGGCAACCTGTAAACAGTGTATCAGTACCAAAATATCTGACGAACTCCAAGAGGAGTCCGTTTTACAGGATCAGTCACAAACAGAGAGTGGACTGCATAATAAAGAATTGCCTTTCTTGATTTTCTCTTTTAATCTTCTCAGTTTTCGTTGCAATCTTGTGTTGACGTGAGTTCCCCAATGAAGGAAAAGTATTTTGAGTGGACAGTGAAGTCAAAAGGAATAAAGAAAGCCAGAAAACTTTATAAAAGGTAAGATAGTCGTGCTCTGTGTTTACAATCAACTCTCTCTAAGACGCACATCTTTGGGACCGATACTTATTGTCCGTCCAAGAGAGATGTCGGTCTTATAGAGTCAAATAAGGGGAGTAAAGAAAGGCAGGGACCAACTCTTGGTGTCTTTTTTACAGAGGTGTCCGTCTTATAAAGAGTCAAATAAAGGTAGTAATGAGAGGCAGGGACCAACTCTAGGTGTCTTTTTTACAGAGGTGTCCGTCTTATAGAGTCAAATAAAGAAAGGCAGGGACCAACTTTAGGTGTCCGTTTTACAGAGGTGTTCGTCTTACAGAGAGTCAAATAAAGGGTGTAAAAAAAGGCAGGAACCAACTCTAGGTGTCCGTCTTATAGAGAGTCAAATAAAGGGAATAAAGAAAGGCAGGGACCAACTCTAGGTGTTCGTTTTACACAGGTGTCCGTCTTATAGAGAGTCAAATATAGGGAGTAAAGAAAGGCAGGGACCAACTCTAGGTGTCCGTCTTATAGAGAGTCAAATAAAGGAAGAAAAGAAAGGCAGGGACCAACTCTAGATTGCAGCGAACGCAACAGCCTCGCACTTTGCAATGACATTCACGTCCAGTTTGCGTGTTCATCGAATTAAAATATAACAAAACAGGGGGCTATGAACAATGTAAATGACGACAAGCTGTTGCAAAATATGTACTGGGTGAAGTTGGTACATATAGCTCCAAACCATGTCTCCCTTGATAAGTATGGGTAAGTTTGCTTCTGATTGGTGAAAATGACATTAATTTCATTTGTGTTCGTTATATATTACAGTTCTAGAATTAGGTCGACGAAAATATCACAGGTTAGATATTCTGAACATGCTGTTGAGTAATTTTTGCATTCTTTTGTCTGTAGGCTCAGTCAAACACCACCCTTGGAAATTTCCTTCTTTCAAAAATGCATCGAGATGGAACTCGAACAGGTGAGTGAGAACGAAACACCAAAGTTGTTGCAAAAAATGCTTTTTTTTTCTGTTTTTTTTTTTGTTGTTTTAATCTTTTTTAACTACTGTCACATAGAAAGCCCAGCTGAAGAAAACTGTAGTGCTTCGCCACTGTCTGTGAGCTCATTAATGTCATTTAACCTCACATTTATGTGTCAGTCTGTGCCCTTCTTAATTTTAACTACGCGATAGAAAGCAGCAATCCAGTCGGTAGGTAAAGTAGACTAGTCAGCCCGGCTTTCAATCCCAAGGGTTCTTGCCAGTGGTCAAAAAGCATGTCGAGAAATCCCAAATGTAATCATTGTTAGGGCTTGCAAAGGGCATGCCTCATTTTTATGGGCCCAGTAAAGAAATTCGTACCCGAACTCAAGACTTCAAATTGTATTATTAGCTCTTTCAGAGAAACGATTAATAAAACCTTTTTCATAGTCCACTGAACGTGGGTGTGACTTTTAGATAACAGCGGAAATTTATTTCCTTCCCTCGACAATGTTCTACTGGCAAGGAACTATACGGCTATTTAAAGGCGACCAGGTTGTCTTAATTTAGGTGCATTAATGCTCTTATCTTTTGTTTTCTCAGAACGAGCTGAGTGTAAAGCGTGTCCGTAGTCTGTACGAGACAGCGGTTGATCATTTTGGAACATCGCATCCTGGTAAGCTCGTTTTATTGTTTTGTTCATTTTCTCTTCCTTTTAGTGGTTCCGAATTTAACGTCTTTTGTTATGTTTTGGACAGTTACGGTGTTATTTCAGCAAATGCTCTTGAAAGTGGGAAACGTTTAGGTTTCTGTGGTGGTCATGGAGCACGAAGGGATCTTTTCCTCATTTATAGGCCATTTGCAATAAGAGGCATGTGACATTGTTTTATGAAAATGAAAGTTATATGATTTTGCCTTCGAAAAACGATTAGTGGGTCCTATCTTAAACAAAATAATGATGATTTGGTTTTTCAAACCCGCACCATTTTCTTAAAATGAATAAGTTCGTAAATGGTCACGTGACCAAAATGTGATTTTTGAAATTATGAATTACCTCTCTCTGAACACAAATTTTGCACTTAAACTTCAAGGAAAATGTTGAAAAGATGATGTGATAACGTTTACAGCACATCTGAGCGCAACTATGAAACGTTGAACAAGGTATAAGCAAGAAGTAATTTTGGCCGCCATGCTGGAGGGCAAGAGCATGCCCTCCAACATGGCGGCCAATACAAACCATACTGCTTTGCTAAAAAATAAAAGTGCCATAAAATATCTCCCTTAAATGCGTTTCCTCTCAAATTTCGGGCGTAAGATAATTTTTGTGCGCTCTAACAATTTTTGGCATCAGCAAGATTCCAACTCATTGTTTAAAGGAAGCATTGGTCACGTGACCTCTTAGTGCAAGTGGCCTATTGAATTTAGCATCGTACGTGTTTTTTTGTTTCGCAAATAACTGTTCCATAAATAAGACGACGCTGGATTTGTTTGCGAGTTACTTCGCGAACTCAGCACGCCTCTTTTCTAAACTGTCTAGAAACTACTTCGATCCTTACGCCTAATTTAAATGGTTTTAAAAGCTTTTCGTTACGCTTTTTCACTAAAGTTTGTTTTTGTCTGTCGTAGTTTTTATACGAACACCGAATAGGCCCCCAAACACGCCAGATTATACGACTACTCGTTTTGTCTGAAGTGTACGTGGTTTCCTTCCTTTGATTCTGACATTCTGTCTCGTGCTTTATCTAATAATACATAGATTGACGCTACATGAAACTTCTGAGACAAACTAGGTCACGTTCCGCTCAGGTGCGTTTTTTGTTGTGAAACAACACTTAACTGAGGACACTTGACAATATTTCGGTCACCGCTTATCGACTATCAACCACTGAACTGAAGAGAGCAAAAAAAAGAAGAAGTAAAAGAGAAGAAACAAAACCATTTCTAGCTCTAAGCTGCGTCCATGAAGAGCAGTATCTATATTACAGATTAACTTTTGAGTCTAAGGTTTTAGGTCTTCCAGTGTGGCGATGTAAGTAAAAATAAATGAGAAGCACTTTAAAATTGTCAAATATTAATACACAAACTCAAAACCAGTGATAATGACATTAGAGCTTTGCTTGTTTGTATGAATTATGAACGTGTTTGCACCAGAATATAAACTATTGAGCATTTTTTATGCCAACCGAGGTAGTACGTTTCGTTGGTGTTCTTTTGATGCGAGAGTTAAAAGACTCGGCATAAGCGCTTGTGAGTTTTGTTGCTAGTTTTTCTATCCGTCTCTGCAAGGTGGTTTAAACTACTTAATCGGTGAAAGTAATCCGCCAAATTATTTCTATTCATATCAAAGCTGTAGAAAGGTTTTGCCCAGAAGTGCTGTGTTTCACTCATATTTTTATTGTTCTTTCTCAAACTTTTGTGTGTACAATAGGCGTATCAGTCTTTTTCTGGAGCTGAAATTCTAGAACCTGCTGTTTCATTACGCAACCATTCAACGATTACTTGTTCCATTTTCTTGAGCATCAAGAGCAGCCCCTTCCTGCCGTCTCGCCTTTCGACCCAAAACATAAGCAAACCGTAAAACAAACTTTATTGATATGACTGAAACAAATATATTGTTTGTGAAAACATCCAGTTGTTTTTTCCATGAAATTACGTCGTAAGTTATTTTTGTCTTTGGGGCAGACAGAGGTGCAGAAAAGTGGAGCAATGTTTTTGTACATATGTCTCCTGGATTTCACAAATTTGGATGACCCGAATTGAAATATAACTAATGAGATAAATAACCAAAGACGATTTTGCGTTTTCACTTAAATCTATAAATAATCCTGTTGCGTTTGGAAACGTTTTTAGAAAATCCAACAATAGATTTTGACGACAAGCCATTTAATTAGCAGAGGTTTTTATGTTTTAAAAGACCGACAATTTGCCATTCCATTGAAAATAAATCTTGTACGTGATTTGCGCTTCCAGTTCAAGAGCGTTTATGATAGTGTAGTAAAAAGTCAACGCGAACATTCTCTTTTTTGAAAGAGAAAAAAGAAATGCATGTGACTTTAAGTGCTCTATCGAACAACTGTTTTTTCAAAAAATTGGTTTGGCTATGTCGATTGGTCAATGAATCCAGTTTCATCTTTGTGGCTCACAAAATTACAGAAATAAATTTTCGCACAATAATAGTCATAACAGACTTCTTTAAAGTAAGTCTAAGTTTATTATCTCTGCCGCCATGACGCCCCTAAACTAAGCGCTGTTTGCCTCGAGTAACAGACTACAAATTGGATAAATTCAAGGGATTTCCATGTGAGAAAATTACAAAGCGAACAGTACAGTAGGAAAGTGTTGCTCGTTACTTTTGATCCGCAGTCTCAACAATGAAATAGCGTATCATATGGCGAAGTATTCGTATTCCGGAATAGGCAAAGTAAGAACAACAATTTGGAGATAAATTAGTTTCTAGAAGGAGTGATGGTAGTGGAGTTTTCCGTCCACTGAGAAGCTACGAGTCACTAAAAACTGGTGCAAAGTTTCAAAAAGAAATCTTTCGTTCTACCTGTGTCTGGAATTTCCCCACGAGCGCGAAATTTGACGAAGAATTCGGCGACGTCGAAGCACTCGCTCTTTTTCGAGAGAGGTATTTCGCCCGTTTCCCTTGGACATTTTTTTTTTATTATTTTTTAAACCGATTACTGAAATGCGCTTGCTTTGCTTACAATGCTTTCCGTCCTGTTGTTACAAAAATAATATTTTTGAGCTTAACATTAATCTTCGTTATGACTTCGTCGACGTAAGTCGAAGGAGAAATAAACTCTGCTTTATCTTTCATTTCGTTGAGGTTTCGTTGAATGAAGCTTTTACCATTCACGTGACCTAACGATAGTTTGTGCTCCTAAGTTAACCGTTAACCGTGCCTTAGAACAAAGTCATATTATTATTAGCTAACTTCCCACCTACCACCCCCCTAATCCAACCTTAATACTGAGTTCTCAATTGGGGCAAAATGTCGGTACAAGGGAGGGGTAGGTGGGATAATTTCCTAGCGTCTTAGACTGATCAAGTTATTGCAATGAACAAAGCAAAAGGCTGTAGGCAAAAAACAATGCAACCGCTACAAGTGCTGCCAAAAACTCAACCGGAAAATTGGCTTCACTTCAGTTTTTCGTGGGACTATTATATGTCATGACATAAGCGAGTTCACTCCGGCGCAGAAAACTGCGCTTAAGTCACTGAATATAGGGGTTGATAATCGATTACTCATTTCGCTTCTGGGTTACTTTTATGAAAACATAAAAAGTTGTTCCAAAGAAGTTTCTAGTTTGGGTGAAGTCCTATTTTTCGACCGTTCAACTGAAACCCCTTTAGCAGTAGTTTTACATGGCTCTGATTTTTTTCTGCGGTTTCTAAAAATTTTAAATTTACTTTTGTTGTTGTTGTTGTTGTTGTTGTTGTTTTGGAGGGGGTGGGGGGGGGGCGCACGGGAGGATAATTTTCAGTTTCTTACCTCTGGGAGTTAATTGTCTAATACTGGGTGCGTTACATTTTGTTTCAACAGATCTATGGTTGGACTTTATTCGTTTTGAGCTTGATCACCCTGATAGCAAGGCAAGTACTGCAGGAGAGCTATACTGGCGTGCTACCAAGTGTCTTGAAGGACAATATACTGAGAAGTTTGTGGGTCTTCACTCCTTACTGCAGGCAGGGCGGTTGTAGAAACATCAACACGCCTTTTTTCCATCATACTAACTTAAACGTAACTAATCCCAAACAAACGCAACAACTGAACAGGTTGTTTAGCGTCTAGTAGAAGAGCAGAAGTGGTTTTGAAATAAACGAAATTTTAGGTTGTGTTTCCGTGTTTGCTTCTGTTTGGTTTATATTTTTTCTTTTAAGAGATGTGATCCATTGTTCAGATTTTCTCTTTGCCAACAGAAACCAGCTCTTCGAAAGCCGGTTAACGCTAACGGTCCCTAACCCGAGACGAGGGATAAATGTCAATCCAAGTTATTAATAGTGTTTTTACTGCCAATTCCCTTTGAGTTACTTACTTAACAGCAACCACGGGTTGTAGACTGAAGAAAAAAATCATAGTATTTGCTTTGTAAACGTGTAGATTATCAAGGTAGATGCGGATAACCTACAATAGCTAATACTCGACGTAAACTGCCCGTATAATCGCCCACCAGACCAACCGCCATCATTACTGCGACTGCGCGATTTTTGGAAAAATTCCTGGTGTCTTTATGTTGATTGTTAGTCACTCAGACTTGACTTTATTTTCTCCTCGGGCCTACGTCGTATTTAACACCAACGGAAACGCTCTCCATCTCTATTTATCGGTTACAATCCTCCTCAGTCGATCTTGTCTCTACTTTTCTCATCTTGGCCGCCATCGTCTTCTGCAGCTTGCATGTCTCTTGTGGGCGGCCTCGTCCTTCGTACGTTGTCTGCTGGGAAAATTCAGCGGGACACTTACAGCAGTTTGATTTCTCAGTTACAACTCTCTTATTGAACATTGCCGCACTTTGAGTTACGGGATCAGTTACGATTTCACTGATATTTATTACGTTACTATACTGACTAGCTAGAATATTCATTGCCCTACGGTTTATAAACCCTAGAAGCGTGTGTAGTAGAAATCACCTTGTAGACTGGAATATGAGAGAGATTTCAAGCGCCTTAAGACAGTACGATTTTCCATTTGAGTTGACTCTAATTTTATCATTCAGCCCTTGAGAGGCCTAAGATTTCAAACAAACCGGAAACGGCGTGATTGTTCAAAATAATTATTAAAGAAGGAAATAGAAAGATCCTTCCTGACGGGCGAATCGCATCAGACACCTTAGTACCTACATTTATTGTTGTGTTGCAAACCAAGACCATAAAGTCAAATCAGTTCTTGTGGAATTACTCACAGCTTAGATTTTTTTTCTAGTACCCTATAATGGTTCGAAAATGTCGGACTAAGGGGAATGTAAAATATATTTCGTATTTCAGTATAAGGAGAGTTGATAGAACAACAAGAAAGGTACCTTGTTTAATTGATTTAAATGAGTGTTTAACCCCGCAATGCTATAACCCTCAGGGGTAATCGTGGCTTACACATATTCTTCTATTTCCTCTCCGAACTTCAATATTAATAGTCGGTAAAGAATGCTGAGTAATGTACACCTAGTGACAGTTCAGTTTGATATATGGAAACCAGCAAGCCTTTACATAACCTGTCGAAACCAGTTTCGTGTTTTCCCCAGCTAGACAAGCAAGCTAGTTTTCAAAAGTTGCTGATCTCTCTTTTAAACTCTTATTTCTCAGCCATACTAGTCACATTGAGACTCAGACCGTCGTTCTGTGAAACGAGTCATTGATCCGGTTTGTTGAAGTGTATGAATAATCGGCCAATGTTTTCATCACGAAACGATGCTAACTTGGCCATGTATTAATTGGATATCAAAGTGATTAGAAGGGATTCGATTTTCATTCCCTATGATATCAAACCATTAACAGAGTAGTGTAACGTTTCTCGTCCTGTCTCAGTGATTTCTTTCGATCGAGAGAGAGTGAAAATATTTTTTTTGAAATTTTTATTGCAATAGTTGCCAACAAACCTTCTGTAGATTTAAAGAATGCTCAGTTTTGTTTAAAAAAAGAAAGCACAAATTTTGAACCGTTCCCTTTCCTAGACAACTGAAGAGAAAAAGGGCTTCGTTGTTTCGCTTATTCGCTGATTATTGATTGGTATGTGTACTGCAAATGTGTTAATCTGTTGGCAAAAGAGAAGTGAGCCTGACTACTCAATAGTTTTAAGTCTGTATTAGTAGATATTAGTTGACAGAAATCACTGCCTTCCTGCTACTGACAGCTCTGCGTGGGTAAATCGTTTGTGTCGTCTTCAGTGCAGTTAATTGAAGTCTAAAAGGGATAATTTTTGTCTGAGTGAAAGCAGAAAGAGACAATACAAGCTTTCACTGATTATTGAATCTCTTGTATTATGTTACGATTAACTCACACATCATTGCTACCACAGCGACTTCTAAGAAAGTTGTGAACCTGTAAGACGGACAATTAATTAATTAAAGGGAGTTGCCGTAAAACATTTCTCAAACCTCGGCATGCATGGCGGTTTTCCACCTGCTCACTGAGATTGTATCATTTTGAGGTTTAATTATGCAGCTCTCTGACACAGACCATATGATGCGAAATGTTCATGGTTAAAAAAGGACGACAGGGATCTATTTTTCT
Source organism: Porites divaricata (assembly GCA_038088405.1). Lineage (NCBI taxonomy): Eukaryota > Metazoa > Cnidaria > Anthozoa > Scleractinia > Poritidae > Porites > Porites divaricata. Next base: position 18,732,296 of record JBBMOI010000009.1, on the reverse strand, counting down.
TGAGGGTAAATATAATCGCATTTCTGTTAAGTTTATTCGACGTCTGATATTATGATACGGGCTATTTACAAAGCACATAGCAATGCCTGAGGGCTTGCAGTGCCGTGTCTCCGAAACAAAAGTGATCTTAGTAGAATAAGCTGTGGTCTTTCTCTAATTGTCTCAAATCTGAAACTTAGTGGTGTAACGTTGTAGTTCTCAACCTTGTTAACAACGGGTTTTGAAGTTAGGCCAAAGCACCGACCGACGTGTTAACCTGTAACATGCCGCGGCAGTGCCAAGAATTGTATTTAACCTTAGGTCAATATATCTCAACATTGGCCGACAGGCTTGTGTAATGAGAGAAAGTGGCTAATTCAGGTTTACGCCGCACGTCGCGACAATTGTTTTTACTTCTGAGTCTTTTTGAAGCGTTCAGGGGGTAGCCTGTAGTAAAGACAACATTACTCGGCTATAAAAGCGCGGCAGACTTGCAAAGTAGCTCAGTTGAGTGAACATACGCCATGCAGCAGATACAGTCTTCGTCATCAATTCTGGTGGTTTTAGCAGCCTTGTTGCTGAATCAGGTGACAATTTCACAATGTTATTCTCATTTCGCTTTGAAGTCCTTAAAGACCAACAGTCTACCTATTGACCCAGCGATGGACAAAATTCAACCCAGAACTATCGACTGCGGCGATGTACTTCAGCGGCCAAGTAAAAAAGATTTAAACGAGAGGAAACTTCGCAGACGCCTTGGAGGAAGGATTGACGAGCGATTTTTGTCCATGATGGAGCCTTTACACTCATCGGATGCATTTGTCAGACAAGTTTCGTTGCGCGGCATCAGCACGTCGGAAAAGAATTTACTTAGACAAATCATCAGGAATGAGACCTCATCAAAAATGGGCAAGCCATCCCCCTTTATAGAGAGATATATGATGAAATGGCTCATTCAGAAATCGGACTGTCCTGTTGAATACACTTGGAAAGATTTGGGATTCTGTTATTGGCCTCGCTGGATATCGGTAAGAACATTTTTTTATGTACTTTGATATATAGACCCCGGATAGCTATGAAACACGTACCCCATATGTGAACAAATATGTAGATGAAGGTGTGTGGCTAATTATATGAGTTACAGATAGATTTTCATCGATTTCCGAGCAATCAGTTAGAATTTCAGCCCGCTTTTCAGCCATCATCAGTTAAAAAAACTTCATTTGTCAGCTGTTCAGTTGCTGAAAGCTAAAATTTTTGACTTATTCTCAGTTACAGGCTTCTACTACCAGAATACGCAAATTCGCGATTAAGCAAAGCGTATTAAACCGAGTTTGGTCTCGTTCTTGGTAAAAGAAAACAAACTAGCGCCGCAGGAATTCAGTAATTAGTCAGGTCTAAGAGGCCTTTCACCACGGAGGAGTCAAAATTGAGAGTTTAATTATTAGGTAACATGATTATCAAGAAGAGTGTTTCTTCAAGATCCGTCTTCACAGTAACTTAATATTTTTTAAATGGCCACACCTTAAAGAGAATCCGCAGAGTCAACAGGCAGACTGACTACGTTGTACGTGGAACAGGATCTTGGGCATCCTCGAGACCCACGGCAGGGGCAGCTAGTCAGGACAATAGCAGTAGCGGATCAAAAGATTCAGATGAGGGAGACCCGGTCATCTAGACCCTGAGATAAGGGGGATGCCCGGTTTTAAAAAAAATTTTTTCGGTCCTTCCTGCCTCAGTTTGGTCTAAAGCCACCCTCCTCCCCCCAACCCCCTAGGTCCGCCACTGGATAGAATGGCTTCAATCTTGGACAAAATAAACAGAAAACCTTAGCCCCCTCCCCCCAAATCAAAGATGGGAAAATGGCGCGTTTTGGCTTTGCACGACTTCATCTTTGATTTGGGGGGGATGGGGGGTTGCTGTTCCATTTTATTTTGTCCAAGATTGTTGGTTAAAGTTTACTATAAGATCGAACATTCTATCGCCCAGACTAGCTGCCCCTGGGTCTCCGAGGATGGATCTTGGTAAACGGATTGCAATAGGTCGCAATAGTCAGTGCGGTGAATCATTTGTTAAGTTGAAAAAGTCAGAGTTGCTAATCTTAGTACTCCCAACGTCACACATCGTTCATTCTCTTTAGCAGCTGTCAATTCAATGATAAATTGAGGAGTAAAGGCAAAGACTCGAAAGCTGGAAAATACGCCACTTAAATCATCACAAGCGATATACAACATTATTTCATTGCACTGCATTCAGTTTTATTTCTCCAATTTTATTTAAATGGCTTCAAACTATCCTCTGAATATGGCGCGATTCATTTAGAAAAAAACCTTGGTAATATCTCATCTAATTTATATTGAAAAATACAAATAAGAAAAAGGTCTTTTAAGCATACTATACAGAGAGAGAGTTAGAGTTTATAGTCTACGCTCTGACATGCAAAGATGTAGTTTTGTTAAGTGAGTTGATAAGGCAGAGAGAACTGATTTGGATTCTGTCATCGGTCTCGCGGGTCTGACAAGTGCCTATGAAGGACTAAGCAATGCAAAGGCAATGCACAATGCACTGTCTTTTTATTTCATGTTAACCTGTTTTCTCAACGTGTTTCTAACATGACTGATAATAAGAGGGAAGAATTTGTTGCTGTTGTGTCACTGAACAGTTGTTCAATTCAAAGAATAAACCAATGATCCGCGGGATATAACGAATTATTTGCATGCGCGCGTCTATATATGGTTACATGAAAATTGTTACTTGACTCTGCATGAAATCAGTGGCTTATTAGCTATATCCCCTCTTAGAAAGATACCATGAAGCGTGTCATATTGCTCTATTTTTATTTAAGTAAAAATAAAGTTAATGGCATGTTACGATGTATGAAGCCCATGCAAAGGCGAAAATCCTCATGCACTCCCTTATATTAATAGGCTTCTAGGGGGGTGTGACTTAAGCGCTGTTTGACGATACTATGGTTAACCTCTTCGCAAACTATATCGAAACCCAAAACAAGAGAAACACAGCTCAGGTTTCCTAATCTAAACTGAAAATGGCCGAACTTTCCAAAGGACTGTGAAATTCATGCAATTACTGGTTACAATTTATTTAAATTAGGCAAAAATCTGTAAATAAATAAATAATATGCAATTATGACGTAACTTGCGGAATGTTTGTATAAACTAGAGCTAGAGTTGTTTAAAGCAATTAAAGTACTCATGATATGCCCTAATAAATAAGAATAGGTTACTTTTAACGTTTCCCTTGGCAGAAAATTTAACGCAAGATTGAAAATGAAAAATGAAAATGTATTGCACACAGGCAACCGCCTTAAGTAACCGTAATATAATAACAATCCATCAGGAAATCAAAACAACAAGTTCACACGCGTCCTCAACGCAAAGCTTGTTAAACTTTGCGTGCCATACTGAGTAGGTCCTTTTGCGGTTGAATTATTTAGGATTTGTAGGTCATGATCGTAACCCCTTATTGAACTCATTAATTTGACAAGTAATCTTGCAAAGTGAATGTATTCTATACACGAGTGGGAAAGTGATTTTAAGTTTGACGACCAAGAAAGATTTGTTGACGGCCAAGAAAGGTTTGTTGAGTTCTTTGGTTCAAGTTCCAAACTCAGGAATGCAAATGACTTTGGTTACTTATTGACGAAGGCCCTTAGTCGCGCGCTATGGCTTAGTTGCCTCATTGTGAAACTGATACAACAACAGCCTCTGGATAATGGATTTAACGGATCTAAACTCCTGCCAACAGAAATATTCGGAAGCGCCCGGGAAGTTCAGATCAATAGCTAAAAATTGGATAAGCAATCAAGTAAGACAAGATTGCAAAAACAGTTGAGATTTTATTGTTGATGAGATATAGAGTGCTCTACTTACATCGATTTATCCCCTGGAAGCCGGAAAATACAATTGGGACAAAGTTTGTATCCAGAACACGTTCACAAGTTCACTGATGTTCGTCAGCTGAACTGGGCCAAACGCCATTGTCTCTATGCACTCTTGATTACTCTCTCTTTAAGAATATCAGTCTCTTCTTTCTTTTATTTAAATTTTTAGGTAACAAACTCAGAGCGTACTATAACTTATTTAGGCTGATTTCCCTGCACTAATAGAGAAGTACGTGGGGGCAGGTCGTTTGCGCACTTTAGTCTAAACCAAAAGATAGGGGTGTAGTAAAAATCAGAAGAGTTTGATTCCAGAGAATTAGCAATTATTGGACGAGGTTGAGCAAAATATCGTGATTTGTCAGTGGCGAGCAGATCAGTTATTTGCCGAAGCCGAAGCCGAAGGCTGAGGCAAATAATTGATCTGCGAGTTCAATAATTGCTTTATCATTCGATCACTGAGTTTGTTTTTAATAAATAATATCTTCGGAAAGCGGTTAGCGCGCGCTTCCTTCCAGGAGGAATGACAGAGATCACATAAACGAGCAAGGAGCAAGCGTGGTTTCATTTTCGCAAGGGCAGAATAGTATTTGCAGCCAAAAACAGTTGAACGAAATTGCGCATGAGCACACCATGAGTTATTTGCAGGTCACATGGTGGGCTCTCGGCCAATGAAAAGGAAGAAACATTTGCATCGAATGATAAGATGACTTATTGGAAACTAGAATAAAGATCCTGAAATCTGGACATTTATTTACTTAACCCTTTGAATATAAGAGGATTTCCCTGCCTAGGACCACCATTAAAGAGATGTTAAATTAGCTCCGCGTACACACGGCTGAATTTCCTTAACATATGTTCAGAGTTTAGGAATATTTTTGAAATTCAATTAATTTGGAGTACAGACCAAAAATGTCTTGATTTTTGGCTTCATTCCGGCCAGCAGCATAAGTCATAGTGGCTGAGCACTTGCAGTCATGAGTCTTCGTTTTCAGAAGAAAATCTTCATTTTTAAAAAAAGAATTAAAACGCTCTAAAAGAAAACGACCATCACCTCCTACAGTCTAAACTTTAGATCACTATTTGACAAAAGTTGGTTGAAAAAGAAGTACAAGAAAGAAAGAGAAGAGATCGAAGTTTAAGTGACGATGTCCTTAACTACAACTAGTTGAACATTATGAAAAGGAAGAAAATGTTTAGGCAACCCGGTTTTCTTCAGGACCTTAAAGGAATGTGAACAGGTATTTTGATTCGTTTCTTAATGTTTCGGCCAGTTTTTAAAAGCCATAATCGAAGATGAAAAATTAAGTTTTAAGGCGAAGAGTAACGGTAGATAATCGTTAACACGTCGTCAAAGAAATTGTTGAATCTTTAGAGGTAGCACGTCCGTTTTTCGAACTGAAATAACATTAGATTAAGGATGGGGCTTTAATCCAGCTTAGCTGACACGAGCCCCTCTTTTTGGTCTTACCAACAAAGAAAGCATTCTTAAACTTACACGTGTCGTTTCTTTCAACTGGCTTAGTGAAGTCAAGTGAAAGCGGGCCAAGTATTCAGAAGTGAAGAACAACGGGATTAAAAATATTTCAGTTCTTTTCCGCTTGTCAAGCTTAGCTTATTAACGAAATTCGTTCACCTACACAGGCAGGAGGTTGCAAAAACAGATCTACACAACACTAAGAAGTTATAATCGGGTAATAACATCTACATTTAGCAGTGATATATTAAACTACAAAAATAGCCTTGACAGGAACATTCCATTCGACGAAATTCAAGGCCGTTCGCGATTTTAAAATACTGCCTGCCTAAACGAAAATTAGTTTATGTTAAAAAAGGCATTAAAGTATAACCCAAAACTTATCAATATTCAGGAGGAAAAAAGGAATGATGGTATGTTCATATCCATTATATATTCTTCAAAATTTTCATTATTCCACATATTCCAGTCAACATAAATTATCATTCGGCTTGAAAACTAAACCACTACATAGCAAAACGTTATTTCGTTATTGTCCCCTATGAACTTAGCCAAAAGTTTCAGGGGGGGAGAGTAAACCCGCTACAACTTCATTTATGTTCTGATTTTTATTAACTTTCAATAATTAAGTCGTTTCCTTTATACTGAAGGTTCCTGCTTTTTAATTCATGTCTAAAACCTATAAGTTAAGGAGAGAGGAATTTTCGGAAGACGTATTGATGAAAGTCGCAATAAAGGTGTCGACTTCAAGTTTAGCAAAAATAGTAACGCTTGTTACCACTGGCACAATTCGTTAGTGTGGTCTTCTCAATCAACCTCACTTTACTCTCGTCAGTCTTCAACGTTGGTCGGGATAAAAAGCACTGACAGAGATAGTACTTAGAAGTGAATGTCGCATATATTTTTTATTGTTCCTGATTTAGATAGTTACAGGAGTGACGAATTTATGACTTTACGACTACGCAAAATATCAGCCAGAGATTGGCACCCTCCAAACTTTGAATAAGAGCACCTTTCTGCAGATTTTATAACTTTTTGTTGGTGACGTGTGTCAAAACATAAGCCTCCAAGAAAGAATAACCGTTCAGCAGTCTGGCGACCTTAGATGTCTTGCACAATATTTTTTAAAACACTTAATATGTAAATTTATCTCAAAACGAATGAATGATGAAAGCCCAAGTTCATACGTACAAGCAACATAGCAAGCGTTGTTAGGTTCCAGATTAATTTTATTTATTTAATGTTTATCTTCTAGTTGGGCCGCTGTGTAAAGAAGCAATGTTCCTGGCCTTTAGGAATGTCATGTGCTGCCTCGGAACTTGCCCCTGTTTACTTATTACGCTGGAACTGCAAAAATCGTGGCGGGAAAAAAGCAAGGAGAGGGACTGATTCCGAGCGTGTTTCCTGCCGATGGGTGAAGTTCAAGTATCCCATCATTCATCAGTGCAAGTGTAAGTGTCAAGAAAAGCAAGAGAATGGGCACGAAACATCGTCGGAACTGTTGTCTCCTAGTCTGCTAGAGCGAATTGCAGGAAACTAATTTAGTTCCACAAAGATAAGAAACTATAATGTAAAGAATATTTAATTGCAGTTGAAGAGATTTGAAGATGCTATCAACTTAGCCTGCGTAGCTGGCGGAATTTTTATGCGGTGGGTACTTTCCTGGCGGGGTAGCCGCGAGGGATTTTATTTCTCGCCGCTCCGCCGCTAAATCACAACATCACTCCCCCGTTAAATCCGCCAGCTACGTAGGCTACTATCAACTCTTCAACAGTCCTCGTGCGCTATCATTTAAAACGCTTGAAACGTATAAAATCAGCTGAAGTTTTGACCAAATTTCGACAGGCTTAACTTAAATGTTTAACTCTAAGGCTAATTTTTGTAGTTTCCAAAATGCTATTGGCGCGCAAGATATTGTACTGGTGTTGTGGCGTTATGCACAAACAAGAAACGTTTAGTTCATTTCCAGGTTGTTGAATGTGTATTTTTTAAAATGTTAAATGCAATTAAGGCATTTACAGAGTTATGAGAAGATATTAGTTATACCATATCAATTTTATAAATTCAGCTTCGTATACCGTTTACTGGTACCCAGTCTTTGTCTGAGTTTTCTTCACAGCGAATCAAGATATTTTACCAATTATACGTTGTGGTTTTTCAGATTTACAGTATAAACGAGTCAACTAGCTACCTGCTTTTGATTTGCTGTGTAACGACAAGTAAAGGGCTTGTAAGAGAATCTCATACGCCTTGAAGAAATAACCAAGAAATTTGGCGAAATAATACAGACTATAGAGCCTATGCTCATATCGCAGACTTCATTTAAAAAAATATAAGAATTATCTCCGTTGTAATATATTTCATCACTTTTATTCCGAATTTTCTCTAGAAACATCTTCATAGCTACAAATGCCCTTTATCCCACCGCTTGGAATAAGTGTTACATCACTTTAATCTTGTTACCCAGATCTCACCCTGTCTTAAGGTGAAAAGTGATCGTGGGAGATCTGAGTACGAGATTGACATCGCTTTAGATTTTCAGTCTATTTTTACATTTTTTACAAGCGTCTACTCTTTCCGGTTTTTTTTAGATAGGGAGACGAGATATGTCCAGGATTGCAAGTTATTGAGATTTATGCTTCTCCAAATATATACTTCACGAATTAATTGTCCTTTAGTCCTTATTCTCACTTAAACGGAAGCAATTCTTTCTACATTAAGACTCAGGGCTGTCAATAAGGGCTGGTAGCCGACCACTTTGATCTCCTTCTACCATAACTGCTAAGAAGCCAAAAATAAGCACTATCGAATAAAATTTGTAAAGCATCCGCTTCCCAGTTTTGAATGACATTGAACGCATATTTAGACAGGTTTACATCTGTGAAACGTTCGAACCGTGCGATGTTGTGGAACGCCTGTGACATTTCAAAGGCATTGTTCCCAGTCTTGGCGTATTCTGACGAAACAACATCGCGTCCGCGGTTGAAAATACCTCTTGAAAATTCCCGGAAATGGCATTTCCGGGACTCTAAATTTCAAAATGTCCCTACATGCCTCGGCCTTCAAGAACTAGTGCCCTTGGTGCGAGTTCCAAAGCCCCTGCTATTCATTATTCATTGCCAGCCCTGCATTTATAGTCATATGAAGATTAGAAATAATGGTGTCTAATATTAAGTACCAAAGTTCAGATTTGTGTTGCATTTCTGGACATAGGTGGTACAGACACAGCAGAAAGAACATAAATCTATAAATAGCCTGAAAATCCAACACTCCTGTACCCAGGCCTTAATATTTGAGATGGAAATAAAGCTACCATTTAGTTCAAAATGTTCAGATCTCAATAATTAAAAAAAGCGACCTCCGATGGCCGTTAAGAAATTTCAAAAATCATTTGGGGCCGTTCTTGCACATAGGCGAATAAAGTTGGCTCTTATTTTATTTTTAATTTATCAAATCCACTGTGCTGAGAAGCACCTATGGAGAATCATGATTTACATATTTTTTTCTTTTCAATGATTAGCATTTATAACGGATTACGATCATATCTTCACTTTTTGCCAAATTAAAAACAAACAAACAAACAACAAACAAATACATCGACAAGAGAATGGCTCGTCGATCAACAGGGACACCTACATGGGTGGAAAAATTTTTAACGAGCCTCCCTTCACATCAAAGCGTAAGCAAGTGAAAATCCCTTAAAACCCTTTTAATATCATTTCATCTCAATTTATGAAGGAAATGACCCCTGCTTCAATTTAGTGAGGGCCTGAAGGCATATTTAAGAGAACAGTTTCGTCCTCTATAACAATGCCAACAATGCTTCGGATTGAAACCCACCAACCATGCGTGAGGCTCGTCATACACAAATTCCTAGCAAACACAAAGAGAGGTACTAATATATTCCCGCTTAGTAAATCGACACTGGTCATCACCTTTAATGTATTTATTATAAGATTTACTGTAGCTCTGCCATTGATTTGTAATTATGATAATATTTTGTTCTAATTATTTAACTGAGGGAGCCCATTCCTTATAAGCCCGGTGGCTTCTCTTGGGCTTCCTCGCCATGACAGCGTAATAATTTTTGTTTTCTTTTCCTTTTTACATTTTATGGCAACAAACCAATAAACAAACACCTTTAGTCGTCATTTATTGTCTCATATACTCATTTCTACATGTATGTAACATACAACTGAATAACATAATTGCACACCGAGCGTCATATGACTTTACATGTTTTGATGGTACGGTTAACGAACCAATTGATACCAAAGAAAGCGTTAACGAAGCTTGTGATTCCTGAATTATTCACGAACACCATGATTGCAGTATGGCATGCGACAGGTGCCGTGATTACTCTACGATTTTAAAATGCAAGGAATATACCGTTTTGTTGAAAATAAAAGAAATATTCAGCTGCCAAGTAAATTATTCCTCTTGTAAGGAGCAACACCAAGAAAGCACTTTAAGGTGTGTATAAAACAGAATCTCAGCAACAACAGTACAAAAGCCTGCGGTGACTTTTTGGAGCATCGTAGAGTGAGGAAAGAAATTTGGAAACACCAGGGGCAAGATTGCAACAATTAATTAAGGTCTGTAAGCGAAACTAAGTAATTACACAATAACAAACTCTCGTGTGCCTCAGTAGCAAAAAAAAGTTTACCAGGCGAAAACTCGATCTTTCAAAGTGAATCAACAATCACGTTAACCTACCTATCTTATCGTTACTTCCTTTAACTCGTTTGTCGACAAATATCAAATCCATTAGCTATTAAAGACCAAAACAAAAGAAAGGGAAGATCTATCGAAAATTTTGAAGGCTCCAAAGGTGTTGTACATTAAAGCCAGTGGGGGGGGGGGGGGGGGAATTTGTCCATGAAAAAGTCAGATGGAAATAATGAACACTTGTTAATTCTCAAATCATTGACCTTAATCAATTTTAACATACTGAGCTTCAGATGTCTCGAGTGAAGCCGTTACTTTTTAAGTTAAAGCTTGTTGGTGTCTCGGCAGAGAGGATTCCGAACTTTAGGCTGACTGCAAAGTTGCTTTTACTGAAGCTGAAACTAGCTGGAGAAATTCTCACAGGATTTTGTTTATTTTAAAAAATGAAGAACCTAAATAAATCAACATTTTTCGCCGTTAATTCAACCCTAAGAACGTTATCTCAGGCAAGTGGTTTGGTGCCAAACTTACCATATTTTACTCGAGAATAAGCAAAAAAGAGAAACGCATGTGATTAAAGGAAAGGCCTCCCATAATGTAAGGGATGGCTAATGATATTTGACATGCATTTAAGCTCGTAGCTAGATCCCTAAAATAGATTCCTCTGGGCAATATCTCTGCATTGCTAATACTTTCAAAGTATTGATTTTTAAACCACAGCTGCATAATTTGCTGTTTCATAATACATTATTTCTTCGCAAAATTACTATATCATCATGCAGAGTTATATTTTACGGAGAAAACTGCGTTGAAAAGGTTAAGACGAAGGTTGATGATGATGATGAAGAGAATAAGATGTGTAAAGCGCGCTTCAACTCAAAAAATTTTTTTCCGGTTAGACACGCCATAGCCTCACACGCAGGTGTTTTTGGGGGAGCACGTATTTCGTCTCCCTCACAAACGCCTGCTCAACCGAGAAGAACATTCCTTTCCCAAGCTTAGCTAATCACATTGTACCTTCCAAACTGGGGAAGGTTGACTTTGACCGCAGGGTAACCCGATAATTACTCGATCTGCACGAAACACTGGAAAAGCTTTATGACCTCTGATAAATGTTATACTCAGAGCGGAAAAAGTAAGATTTAGTCAGATGTTAGAATACTCCGTGTTCTGCATAACCTTAGCGAAGCCGCGAAAGAAAAAGAGGAAAACTTTAATTTAAAAGTTTGTGGAGAGGGACGAAATACGAGCTCCCCCAAAAACGCCTTCGTGGGAGTCCAAACACGTTACGACTAGGTAAATAAATCGGGGCGGACGTTCTCTTCTTTAGCCCTTAGCTTTATAATATACGAAGTAGTGACCAATATAACCAAGGCTTAATTGAAAATAAAGAAGAAATAAATATTCAAGAACTATGGCATAATAGCCAGGCTAGATGTCTCGAAATAAGGTATCAGACTTGTCAGTTTGAGTAGCTGAAAAGGCCGGTGACACTAATGCTGACTATGTTTGTAAAAATAATTTTTAAAACAATGAAAAAAGAAGAAGACAAGAAAGAAAATGTAGGAGTCCTCACTACAGAATTATCGCGGCTGGTCACCCATCCAGTCTCTTATCACTGAGTGCAAAACCTAGTTTCTCGAGGGTTTGCGAGATACGTATTTCCAGAAAACCCGGAGATGATTTATAGCGGGAATTGCCATCTTAAAAGGCCGCCATACAAACAGCTGTAGGTTACAAGGGATGAACAGCTAGCCACTAACTGAAGAGAGCGTGCAGCGCTAACCGTAAAAATTTTGCCCAAGGAAAAACTGGAACCGTGTTCCATAAGTGTTGGTTTTGTGGTCAATCGTGTACTATGTAAGATATTCGGGAGACAATTCGGCAACGACTTCTTTTTTATCTGTTAATTATAAAGAGAAATTCGCTAACCTTTGCACATAATTAAACCATAAGCAAAATATCCTCACTTATTAACTGAATTTACGCTTCTTTCAATTATTCAGTCTCTTTCCAACACTCCAAATATATCTATAATTTAAGTAAGTAATCTTAAAAAGTAGGTTGAGTTTGATCGTCCGGGTTAACGTAGTCCTGAATAGGACTACGTTAACCCGGACGATCAAACTCAACCTACTTTTGAAATGACTCCTGGGTTCAAACCTTTCACAGTTTTAAGTAATCTTAAGTAAGTAATCCACGGTTGTACAGATTCATCAGGCATGAAATATAAAAATTTAAGAAACCTTGTTATAAATACATTTACTGGGTTTTGCTGAATCGGAATATTAAAATTGTTCAATCAAGTATGTACGGAAAAAAGGGCTGTTTTCCATTATTGTAATAGCTGTACAAAAGTGTCTTAAAATTACGTAGGGATTCTGCATGGCTTAAAGTTTCAGGAAGACTATTCCACACAACAGCACCATCATGTGTAGCGAAAACTATTAGGAGATAATTAGTGCGTGGCTGAGGAATAGTTAATTTATTTACAGAATCTCCGAAAGTGTATGAAGTGGTTTTGGATCGAGCAATAAATTTCGAGCTTAGGTACTCAGGAGCAAGGCCATTAAGAAATTTAAAAACCTTTAAGGCTTTTTGGATATCACGCTGAGTGCTAAGATTTTTTAATTTTGATCTTGGAACAGCTGCGATACATCTGCGTCATAACTTGAGACAGTTAGAGCTCGCGCTGCACCACTTTGGAGTTTTTGAAGATCGTCTGCTAGTTTTATGCCACAGCTTCCCCAAACAACATTGCAATAGTCGAAATGCGGCTGAATCAAGGCTTTGTAGATAAGATGCAATGTTGCTGGGAGAACAAATTGCCTGACTCGTTTGATAGCTGCAAAAGCAGAGACAATTTTTTAGCCAACTTCTCGATATGACTGCCCCAGGTAAGGTTTGTATCAATGAGTACACCTAGAGATTTTGACGTTGATACCTGGTTTACGGGAGTACCATTGATGCTCAGAACAGGAGAGGCAGTTACGGCGTTTAGCTTTTGTCTCGAGCCGATTAGCATAAATTCAGTCTTAGTCATGTTAAGTATGAGTTTGTTAGTGATCAGCCATTTGCTGATATTTAGCAAGTCTTCATTCAAACAGGACTGAATGATGTTCACATCTTTATCAGCGTAGGTAAGATGCGTGTCATCGGCACACATTCTAGGATAAGAGCTAGTTAATAAGCAATTTGGTAGGTCGTATATGTATAGCAAAAACAATGGAGGACCCAATAAAGTCCCTTGAGGGACATCGCCGTCAAGAAGCTCAGATGACTGAAGGGCGTCTAGTGAGTCACTGATACGTCCAATCTTCTGTGCAAAATAGTTGCCAAAATTATTAGACAGATCATCGGGAGGTATGTGATCTGGAAACGAGACATCAGACAGCTCGTATAGCAATGCATTGGTTGTACGAAACAACTTTCTCTTGTTCAAGCTGTTCTCAGCGATAAGATTAATTAATGAGAGAAGTAATCACCACGTGCACTTTTCATGAGATATGTCCAGGTGATTTGTGACGTCAATGCGGGGGCCTGGGGAAAGAAATTTTAATGCCGTATCCCATTGTTATGAGGATCAGAATTATTTTAAGTTTATCCGTCATGCAATTCCAGACTTTTCTAGAACTATCTTATAATCTGTAATATTCCAGAAATATCTGTAATGTGACTCAGCAGTTTCCGCAAATAGTAGATGATGTAATACACTATAAATAGTAATGGAACGTTCTAGATGTTTAAAGAAAAAGTATAAAACTAGGCTTCCAAGTATCAAGGTGTTGTTGTGTGCCCGAGGGTTTTCCCTCGTGGCTAGTTGTGATTGAGCTTATCAGCTATGGATGCTATACTGTGAGAAAGCTATAATCAACTGCTATACTTATGGATGAGCTATAACCTTGGACATTGCTATGTCAAGAGAAAAGAAAGAGACGATAGCAGAAAAGAGAAGATAAAGAGTTCATGATGAAGTTTCCCAGACGAGTTTGTGAACACAGAAAAGCCAATGAGTGTAAAGGATCCAGTGAAATTCAAGAAAGTCAAGCATTGATGTCTCAAGTCAGTTGAGTTGACAGTTGTTCCTGTATGGCCATGAAAGACAGTAAGCCTGCTTGCTTTACGAACTGCTTAACTTAATCTTTAACTTTAGTAACTATAACAGTGTATAATTAAATAAACTATAGTTAAAAAAAGGTAACTGCTCGTTGTCACATTTTTGTTGCGTGCCTTATATCGTACTCGGGAATTCTTTTTACTTATGCCTTGTTCACGGGCATCTCTTGGTTATTCCGGTACGTAACACCATAAACCAACACGCGCACCAATTCAATTCAATTCAATCTGTTCCCGTCAGCTCTGGTTTATGGGATACGGCATTAAAATTTCTTTCCCCAGGCCCCCGCAGTGACGTCACAGATCACCTGGTAGTGTGATTACGTGCAACCTTTAAAGCGCGAAAGTCCTGCTGGGAATTAGTGTTACGCCATTTTCTCTCAGCCTTTCTTCTCGCCCTAATTGCTTCCTTGATATCACTGTTAAACCAGAGAACGCGTTAAACGAGGGAGTGTGTTTGTCAAGGAGGGACGATGGAAGGGTGAAGTTATAAGATGACGTCAACTCGCATAGATTAGCATAGATTATTATGTAGGACTATCTTTGGCTCTATAAGGATATGTATGGCTATGTATGGCTATGTAGGGCAAGGTATAGCATGTAAATGAAGGGTTATGTGGGGCTATGTAGGGCTATCTATTGCTATATAGGGCTATAT
>JBBMOI010000009.1:18600000-18712500 GCA_038088405.1 Porites divaricata | reverse complement strand
CAATCGGACCTCTTTCAGTTTTATTTGAATATTTATCTCTTCCAAAACACTGGATCATTATGGAAAGGAAACATTGCCCTGAGGGGATATGTCTATCGCAAAGTGTCATCCTCCTTGAATAGCTAAAATAATAAAACTATACCTCACCAAAAGCTACCATAAAGGTTATATGGAATTTGCGTGCGAAAATTGAGCCGGTGACTAGTATGTCAATCGTCAAAAAAGCAGCTCTATTTTAAAGGTTGTGTTTTTTATTTCATTCTTAATTTTCACCTGCATTAACAATTACTTAGAGCTCTGATTATATACTACATAGAATGGAGAGAAGAGAGGCTTATTAGTATTCTGTCAGGAATGTTCTTGTAGCTCACTGAAATACAGAACAAAAATCCTAGTTATCATATACATGTATATATATACCTATCTGATAAAGAATGGACATCAGTTCAAATCAAGATTTAAAAAAACTTGTTAATGATCTCTTATACCGTGCTTAGGAATAACAGAATCATAGGGTGAAGCTATTATTGCTTAGACGCCAATTATTCCAAGACGAAAAAGTTTTGACAACATTGTCGATCAGTTAATTCACTCATCAAGTCCATCATCGTTGCGCAGATTTTAAAAACGTCCAGAGTTATTTTTTATCTTTTTGTGTCTTCGGCGTCTGGGCTTTTTTCCCACAAGGTAGGCTCTAGATAGGTGTGTCTACCATGCGAGATCGTGTTGAGCTTAGGTAAGCAGCTGGTTAGGTAAAATCAGAATTTCTTAAAACACAACGATCTTCATTTTGCTTTTTAATTTTAATGGATACGAGATAACCTGTGTACACCAATAGCCAGGGAATTTTTTTTACATTTGTCGAACATTTTACAGCCCGCCTTTAAAGAATCTATTTCACTGAGCCGTTTTGTCCCAGCCGGGTATACTATTGTAGATCAAGTCTTGAATTAAACTTAGAATATAGTGCATTTTTAGAAAAACAAAGAGTCTTATGGAGACACAAAGAACACGTACTCCATCGCTGCTACCGGGGCACGTTACTACTCACTGACTACTGCCATCTATTAGGGAGCTAAAGCAATGATGACATCCACGAGAACGAGAACCGCAAAAACGCAATAGGTTTAGATTGGAAAAAATAACTGCTCTGTACGTTCATCAGGCTTTTGTAAACATTTCTTTGCCGGCGTTGCACAGTGCCAAATTTCACATTTTGTAAAGGACGGGAACACAAGACAACAACTCTCTTTGTCTTTTCCTGAACTTTAAAACGGTCCTTAGAATTCATCAACTCCAAAACATTTGCCAATATTTGACGTATAAACTTCACGAACATCGAGGCGACTATTGGAGCAAAAAGCTCCCGTGAACGATTCTGGAAGAACAGTTCCCATTGCCAAATACTACTGCAAATAAAATAAGTTATGGCGTCATTCCGTTGCTAGGACAACTCCAACGTCGTTGCAACCCTGATCATAACAATTCTTTTTTTCATCTTAATATAGTACAATTATGGTGGCAATTTTTCCAAATCTCTGTTTATGGCGACGTTGTTTATGCTCAAACTTGGGAGGTATTGACCCTGAAATACTGTATCGATCTTGAACGAGATCGAATAAGGGCGAAAAAGTTTGAGGCAGCGCGAATTGAATTTTTGAGTGACGTTCTCGTAGCCATCGCCGCCGCCGTTGCTTATTAATAAGCTCCCTATTGTCTATACACTCACCTTAGACTCGCCGACACCAACAATGCATTAGGACCAAGTTAATGGGGAATAAAAAAATAAATAAAAAAATAAAAAAAAGTTCATGGGGAATGAAAGGCCAAACATCATTTAGTCTTCTTGCCAACTTAGCCAGGGAAAGATGAAGATGAAATGATGAATATATCAGCATCACCTACATAATTTGCGCCATAATTTGAGAGAACAAAAGCTAGGGAAGAAAATTATCTCTCTGCTGAAGATTAAATGTAAACGTCGAGATTATTGTGACTTATTATTCAAATAATCTGTCTTAAAAGACTACCGACCTTTTATCTGTTCTCAAGCAAACAAGTGACATCTGTAGAGGAGAGATAAATCAAGTCAGAAATGAACAATTTGTATAGGTAATAGCATGATTAGTAGTGATATTTGGCATAAATACCACGAGTGATATTTCAAAATTGTTATACGTAATTTCACGAGCCGTCAGGCGAGTGAAATTTGAGACAATTTTGAAATATCACGAGTGGTATTTATGCTAAATATCACGTACAAATCATGCTATTATTTGTTTATACTACTACCCGTAAAAGGTTGTAATTTTCACATGTAGGTATTTCAAATTAAGCTGAAATACCACTGCTCTAAGCCAATCAAATTGCAGAAAGTTCTCATGTAGTAGTATAATATACCTTATACTACTACATGAGAAATTTCTGCAGTTTGATTGGTTTAGAGCAGTGGTATTTCAGCTTTAAAATTTGAAATACCTACATGTGAAAATAACAAAACTTTTGCGGGTAGTAGTATAAACAAATAATAGCATGATTTGTACGTGATATTTGGCACAAATACCACTCGTGATATTTCAAAATTGTCTCAAATTTCACTCGCCTGACGGCTCGTGAAATTACGTATAACAATTTGGAAATGTCACTCGTGGTATTTATGCCAAATATCACTGCTAATCATGCTATTACCTATACAAATCTTCCTAAGAACCATTATTATATGGCTGAATCCAAGAGCGGGCAAGATGACACGAATCCTAATTCCCTGCGTTGGTGCCGCAAGAATTAAGGTTTTTTTTGGCCTTCTTTCGTTCTTTTTTGCGTTTTTATTTTTATTAACGTCGACGTCGTCTAAGTCCATAAAAAGAAGCAGCAAAGAATTTCGACAATATCAAGCCATCTTGACCTCAAGCATCGATTTATTTATTTTATTTAAAATCAGACTCGTTTTTCCTATGCAGTTCATCGGGCAAAAGGTATAAATTATCAATTCTGACTTTTGTAGTTTTCTCGAAAAAGAAGTGGTTTTAGATATCAAAGTGTGCGCGAGGGGAGGAGGAACGGCTAAAAGAAGTTTAATAAAATTTAACGCGTTAGTTATTCTTGTCCCCAGAGCCACTCGCCTTAATTTGTTACGTTTCAAGCCCAAGTGACCAAAAGAAACGAAGGGCTCTGGGGACGAGAATGTGCGTTAGTCAAACAGGCAATCTCGAACCATAGCTCTTTTGCGCATGTAGAGGAGAGAGCACTGGGGTTGAGAATGGTAAAACAGAGGACGTGTACTAGCTACTGCGCTTGCGCATCGGCTCTCAATTTCCACATGCTGATTTTAGTGCTTTCTTTTATTTTTGTCGCATGTGTGACGATGAAGAAAACCTGACCCTTATTCATTTGACCTTCCTACTCAGTCGATACAACTATATTTTTGCAAGTTAAGGCAATCGTGAGCTCGGAAAAATTCCAGTACTGAAAGTCACCTGAATGTTCGCGTAGAATCTATCATTTAATGCTGTGGATCTGCCCTCTTAAAGCAGACTGAGGATAGAGTGTAGTTCAGCCCTCAAATTTAATTAAAGTGTTGTTTGAAAGCGGTATTTGTAAGTCGATTAGAGTTCTTGAGTGATTGTTAGTGATGGGCGTGTTTTAGAGACAGCGTCATTTGTGAAAAGCAATCAAGTTAAGAGAACTCTACCGTAATCAAAACACCGTAAAATGAACACATTTTTCAAGAGCAACAACTACACAGTCCATCTAGGAGAAAAACCACTCAATATGTCTACATGGAGAGACATTTAGATGCCTCCGATTAGCCTTATTTGCTTGTCCTGCTATTTTTGAGCGGTCAATTTTCAGTCAAAATGCCCGAAAGCGTTTATTCACTCCCGGTTTTTTAAGCCTTGAGAATTGCTATTTTTTCCTGCCTAATTTATTTTGTTCAATTTCTGGGCGACTTCAATCTCTCATTAAATAATTTCCTTGATAATTAAAATAAACTTTTAACCACGCCCGCACGCAACTGATTGCATGCCTCAAAATAAACATTCATTAGGTCCATTTTACAACAAAATAACGCCTTATTTATTTATTTAGCTGCTGTGAAAAATTTCAACAAAAATTAAAAAGAAAATTATATTTGCATTTTACCAACGTTGAAAATTGTGGACAAATAAACCTTATTGCCCACTATTTATTGATAATCTACTTTGAATTATGCTTCTATTGCATCCGCTGAGTGGTAGATTTCCTTGATTTATATTCATAGAAAACATTTAATGTTTATATTGCAGTCGGAGTCAAGTGGTAGTTTAAATGGTATTATTTTAACATGGAGCGATATGTCTACGAAGTGATTACGCACCCTGCAGTTTCAAACAGGGCAAACCTCGTCGCTAGTTATTAACAGATCTTAACAGACAGTAGAGCAAATAGACATTATTTGTCAGGTCTGATTATTATCAACATTGCAGGAAAAAGCAAACATCATTTTGGCCAAAGTTGATGTGTTTATCCTGAACTGATTTACAGAGATTAGTGAATTTATAACACTGAATTTGGTGAGTATATTTTTGTCTCTTGTTTTAGGCAAAAATTCGCGCTTTAAATTTTTTAGTTAATAATTTATCGCTGTCGAAAAACTGAATGAGGCTTGTAATTGATTATTGTGTTTAAAAAAGTAGACACTGCCAATAGCAATAATGTTTGGACGTGAAAGTCCTTTAAATCGAAAAGATTTATTGTCTTCCAGTTTTGATCAATAGGCAAAGATACCTTGGGTCTCAAGACCAGATTAATCCAGAATTATCGATTGGTTGGCTTTGACGCAATTTTCGTTATTGTGCTCTTTTGTTAAAGGTATCTGGTGCTCCCGACTAGAGCGCATCCTCAATAGCTCAAAGCTATCTGAAGCAAGTTCAAATGAGAAAGGGTATTCGACAACAGCGAGCGATGATTCAGTAAGTTGAAAACTGTTTTTGAAAATTCAAGATTTTTCCTGTAAAGACTTGAATAATCATTATCCTATTGGCTAAATCTTAACCTATCAGTGCTTTGCCAGAGAAATTTTGTTTTAATTTAAGATACTCCCTGCAAATTCAGCAAATTTGCAACTTAATTTTGCAACTCAGTCTACCACTTGGTGCATAAATACTACATGACACTATGTCAACCATCACGAAAATCGCTCAACTGGTGTGCAAAACAAAATAAACAGGTGTCTACAATCATCAAACAGAAAATTCAACGTCTGTTAAATTTGACTGACATTCACCAAAGTTAAAGGTGCATTAAATGCATCCCCATTTGAGATTGCCTTTCGCCTAGTTTCAAGAAGTAAAACTTATCTTTTTACTTTAAGGACTGCAGAGGTACTCATTCGATTGCTAACTTAACTCCGCAACAAGTGTCAATGATGAACTGTTCCCCAGCTGTTTCTCTGAGTTAACAAAGATTAAGTCAGTTTAAGCAATGCTTCAACCTAAAACCACATACATCAGTGCAAAGCCCCATAACGCTTCCTTTTGATCTAATTTGCGAACTTTAATCATACAGTTCTCAGAACAATGGATTAGAGAATCTGAATAACTCAAACTAAAAGGGGTTTGGGACAAGAGATTTGATTATATTTTTAGTTTAACACACATTTCCTTTTTTCCTCACAGGCTTCTTTGGTGACCCCAGTTACTCAGCTGCAAGCAAAGAATGCTTCATCTAAGTGGAGGGTTGGTCCGCTACGTCCTTCATCGTATCAAATATGCAACTCTTATACTTTCTTTAATTTCCTTGACTTTCACCAATCCAAATCAGGCATCAACGACAAACGCTCCCTTTACTAAATCAACTCAGTCTCTAGCGACACTTCCAAAGACGACAACTTCAACTCAGGCTCCAACGACACCCTCACCAGTGACCAATTCAACTCAGGTTCAAACCACACTCTCACTAGTAACCAATTCAACTCAGGCTCCAACAACACTATCACCGGTGACCAATTCAACTCAGGTTCCAACCACAATCTCACCAGTAACCAATTCAACTCAGGCTCCAACAACACCATCATCAGTAACCAATTCCACTCAGGCTCCAACGACACCATCACCAGTAACCAATTCAACTCAGGCTCCAACAACACCATCACCAGTAACCAATTCAACTCAGGCTCCAACAACACTATCACCGGTGACCAATTCAACTCAGGCTCCAACAACACCATCACCAGTAACCAATTCAACTCAGGCTCCAACAACACTATCACCGGTGACCAATTCAACTCAGGCTCCAACAACACCCTCATCAGTAACCAACTCAACTCAGGCTCCAACGACACTATCACTAGTGCCTAATTTAACTCAGGCTCCAACGACACTGTCACTAGTGCCTAATTCAACTCATGCTCCAACGACACTGTCACTAGTGACCAATTCCACTCAGGCCCCAACGACACTCCCACCAGTAACCAATTCAACTCAGGCTCCAACAACATCATCATCAGTAACCAACTCAACTCAGGCTCCAACGACACTATCACTAGTGCCTAATTCAACTCAGGCTCCAACGACACTATCACCAGTGACCAATTCAACTCAGGCCCCAACAACACTCCCACCAGTAACCAATTCAACTCAGGCTCCAACAACACCATCATCAGTAACCAATTCAACTCAGGCTCCAACGACACTGTCACTAGTGACCAATTCAACTCAGGCTCCAACGACACTATCACCAGTGACCAATTCAACTCAGGCTCCAACAACACTCCCACCAGTAACCAATTCAACTCAAGCTTCAACGACACTCTCACCAGTAACCAACTCAACTCAGGCTCTAACGACACCATCACCAGTAACCAATTCAACTGAGGCCTCAACGACACTATCACCAGTGACCAATTCACTCCCACCGGTAACCAATTTAACTCAGGCTCCAACGACACCATCATCAGTAACCAACTCAGCTCAGGCTCTAACGACACCATCACCAGTGACCAATTCAACTCAGGCCTCAACGACATTATCACCAGTGACCAATTCACTCCCACCGGTAACCAATTTAACTCTGGCTCCAATGACACTATCGCTAGTGACAAATTCAACTCAGGCTCCAACGACACTCTCATCAGTCACCAATTCAACTCGGGCTTCAACGACACTATCACCAGTAACCAATTCAATTCAGGCTCCAACGACACTATCACCAGTGACCAATTCAACTCAGGCTCCAACAACACTATCACCAGTAACCAATTCCACTCAGGCTCCAAGAACACTCCCACCAGTAACCAATTCAACTCAGGTTCCAACAACACCATCATCAGTAACCAACTCAACTCAGGCTCCAACGACACTGTCACTATTGGCCAATTCAACTCAGGCTCCAACGACACTATCACCAGTAACCAATTCAACTCAGGCCTCAACGACACTATCACCAGTAACCAATTCAACACAGGCTCCAACGACACTCTCACCAGTGATCAATTCAACTCAGGCTCCAACGACACTCCCACCAGTAACCAATTCAACTCAGGCTCCAACAACACCATCATCAGTAACCAACTCAACTCAGGCTCCAACGACACTATCACCAGTGACCACTTCAACTCAGGCTCCAACAACACTCCCACCAGTAACCAATTCAACTCAGGCTCCAACAACACCATCATCAGTAACCAATTCAACTCAGGCTCCAACGACACTGTCACTAGTGACCAA
The DNA here is from genome assembly GCA_038088405.1 of Porites divaricata. Lineage (NCBI taxonomy): Eukaryota > Metazoa > Cnidaria > Anthozoa > Scleractinia > Poritidae > Porites > Porites divaricata. Next base: position 18,704,794 of record JBBMOI010000009.1, on the reverse strand, counting down.
TTCAACTCAGGCTCCAACGACACTATCACCAGTGACCAATTCAACTCAGGCCCCAACAACACTCCCACCAGTAACCAATTCAACTCAAGCTTCAACGACACTCTCACCAGTAACCAACTCAACTCAGGCTCTAACGACACCATCACCAGTAACCAATTTAACTGAGGCCTCAACGACATTATCACCAGTGACCAATTCACTCCCACCGGTAACCAATTTAACTCAGGCTCCAACGACACTATCACCAGTGACCAATTCAACTAAGGCTCCAATGACACTATCACCATTGACCAATTCAACTCAGGCTCCAACAACACTCTCACCAGTAACCAGTTTAACTCAGACTCCAATAACACTATCCCTAGTGACCAATTCCGCTCAGCCTTTGACAGCACTTTCATCAGTGTTCACTTCAACTGAGGCTTCAATCACACTCTTACAAGTGACCAATTCAACTCAGCCTCCAAAAATACTCGCAACAACGACCAATTCACCTCAGGCTCCGACAACACTTTTACCAGCGGCCACTTCAACTCTGGTTTTAACGAAACTGTCATCAGCGACCAATTCGACTCAGTCTGCAACTACATTTTCACCAGCGATCACTTCAGCTCAAGCTCCAACAACACTTTCACCCTTAAACAATTCAACTCAGGCTCAACCACTACCACTACCGACTCTCTTTCCCCCTTCAGATACAGGTACTGTTAAGTCTATAGAGTGTTTTCACATGACGTCACGGCGGCCATATTGGTGTCCCAAAACAATGATGGTGTCCCAAACCAATCCTCTGGGAGTTGAACTCTTTTCTTGTACAAACGCTTTCTTTTGTTCCAATAAATTTGCATAGATGCTGGCCACGTGAGTGAAAACACTCTATATAAAATGCTGAATTTGACCATCAAACAATGAAACTTACTATTTTTACTTTTCTCTTGCATGATGTTTTCTTTTTGATATAGACTACCTTATTAGTGGTTCTTAATTTCGCAATTTTGGCGATACTGTAGTTCGCAGGTTTTATTTTTGCGATTTCATGACAAGAAAAAGAAAAACTGGAACAAGAAAAACGCTTATTCATTTTTTTTTTTGTACGAATCTGGCCATTCAAATGAAAATGATACCTAGATTCTTTACTCCAAATGTGAGATCTTAAATTAAAATTATTTCCTAACAGAAGATACAAAATGCAGTTTACCAGTACAATCAGTTTAAAATGTGGGTATTTGTCTATAAACATCCTGTATATGTTGTTCTTATTACATACATCATGTGATTTGAATTCTTTATAACGGGATTCGCGGGTCTTAAATTTCGCGACTTCTTTTACAATCGCGAAAAACGCGAACTATAAATTATATACTTACTACTTACTTTGTCTGTAGTCCAGGCGATAAATACGGCAATCGATGAATCTCGCTCCAAATCTATCTACCTTATCTTTGAAGCTAGTCCAGCCCCACACGACTGAGTTCCTAGCGCTCTTCAACTATATCATCGCAATTCCTTCTGTATGTATACAGTTCCCTGTTGTGTACTTACGCATGAACGATACTGCACAAATTGGGCTGTTCGAACAAATTGTGCAGAGAATACATAGTTTACCCTTTATTAGGAACAAGGTGTAGGTAAAGTCCACCAAAATACGAGAACTGGGGCATAGGAGCTCTTGCATAAAGGTTGTTGAGAATTCATCACCTAAGGTACTACTGAAATGAAGCCCTAAAAGTAAAAGCGAGTATGAAAGAACTCCTAAAAAACGAGTTTCATTATTACTTCAGTCACTGTCTTCCAAAGGGGTGAAAGAATATGGATGCTTTTTTTATTCTTTCTTATAGCACCACTTCGGCTCGTATGTCGATGGAAAAACGAAAGTTTCAAGCTCCAACTTTTGGATGGGTCCTCCTCAACTTATCGCTCGTTTGAAACATCCGTTAGTGATCAGGTAATGCCCTTAAAAGGTGACTAAATATGTTCTTCAGAATTTGGGAATAGAAAGTGCGGGACATTAAGATTCTTTTGAGATAAGTGGTATATTACTGTCTGAAAATGTATGTCGACTAGTATACGAAACGTCAAGTTTGTATAAAATGTGTAAGTGTGTTTATAACTGCTGTTTGGGTTCTATTTCTGATCACTGAACGATCCTTGATGTGGTTAGATATCGTTCAGCCACAAATATTTTCATTCCATCCACTCTCGCATGGACTACCGCTATAACAATTCCTGCTGAAAACTGTATCATAATGCTAATAATGTTCATCTCTTGATTGCAGCTAAAGATAAACCTTTCTCCACATGTCACAGAAGTCAAAATCCTTTTCTTGAGGTATGTTTCCCAGGTTGGCTGAGTCTTTGATTGGCGAAGGCGTGGACTTGGTACCGGTGTTAACTTACTGTCCTCTAGAGACAGACGTAATTGTCGCCCTAACACGAAAGAGGGACAAAGTTTCGAAAAAAAAAAGATTCCTTCCAAAGGATTCAATCCTATTACCTCACATAAACCCGGTGGACACCCTATTTACTGAGCCGCCCAGAGACTTAAGTCTACGTGTTAAACAAACCCTTGCTCTAATCCATTCTCAGCCTCGCCAACCGTAATAAATGAACATTGCTTATAGTAAATAGAGTCAAGAAAGCCTAAAGAGCAGAATAGAACAGCAAAATTCATTTGTAAAGACATATGGAGTTCCAATACTTGCCTTAAATTGCGGCTAAGTTAGACTCCATTCAAATAACCGGCCCGGCCGTACAGTGCAAGGCAAGGTAAATATGTGATACGTGTCACTGCTAGCATCAGTAACGCCTAAAACGCACCTATCACCGGGCCCTGGGACCTGTCACTTACCTTCTCGATCCACGTAACTATGTATTAGACAATAAGGAATATACTAAATAGCCTCGGAAGACCAACAAACCTCACCAAACTTCATATGGACTTGTTGAGGAGTAGTTTCATTTTATTCATTTATTTACAGGCCAGGAAGTGTGGAGGTCACTGCCGCCTTAACAATACCAGAAGAGAAAAACATAACTATAGTAGAACAAAAACTTGCCTCGTTCAACCAGTCGGGAAAGTTGGGAAATGCTCCTTGGACTGCGCGTTACTGGGGTTCTGAAGGTAATTAGGTATCTTAATTATCTTAATTAGGTCGATGAACCTCCGAAGTAGCTATTACAACACCATACAGGTCGTTTGAAGCCTTCCAATTTTCTGAAGGTTCGAGTAGGTGAAACGAATATACATTGACAGTTACGTCTGCAGAAAAAGGGCCATGAAAGTTCGTTCCAGCCACAAGCCTAAACATATTTACTGTTGTTGAAAACTTCATATAATGGCCAACTCTAGATACCAGCAACAGCCAGTTCTTCTCAACGGCCACAACTGATTAAGCATATTATTAACAATTAATTTGGTACATGACAATCCTCACACAAATCCACCCATACATTAAAATTGTAATGATATACAGTACCATTTTTTAGCCCTACGGTCACTGAGTGCAATTTTGCAATTTTGCCTTGATAGCAGCTGTAGTGGTTTGGCAACTAAAGAAAACCTGTTAAATTAAATATTTTGAATACGGATCGACCCTATTTCGGTAACTATTTAGCTACTAAGGGAGCAGCGACGTGCGGAGTCAATAGGTTTAATATGGGTGTGAATTTGGACCTACAATAGCAGTTCGCAAGCAGTTTACGATGGTCTGGCTATTGGGAGTCATTGCAAGGTTAACCAATCAAATTATTCAAAGACGACACTGAATTAGATCTTTTATATAAAAGCCATAAAAAGGAATATACTGACTCGTGCAATTTTCCAAATATGTTTATCGGTTTACCAATTAAAAATTTTGGGAATGATTCTACCTAAATAACTGTCAGTGGATATAAAGAACAAATTTAAGATTTATTTGTTGGATGAAGGGGCTGTTTACATGATGGTGGGGGACCTCGTAGGTGAGGTAACCCGCTTGGGTGGGGGGGGGGGGGGGAGGTAACCCGCCTGTCCACATAACCTCTCACTTTAATTTCAACACGTTTACATGATAGGTGGGGTGACCCGCCGCATGTTAGCTCACCTATCTGGGGTCCCCCGCCTCCATGTAAACAGGCCCTTAGTGGACTTGTCTAAATACACTTCACTGTACAGACCCTTAACCATGTTTAGGAACTTACAACTTGGTTGCCACCCAATTAATCATTACCATGCGAAACGTTCTGATTTTCCATGGCTGACTGATTGGTCATTTACGTGGTGGTGGGCTTATCTATAGATTGGTTGACAATCCATTTCTTTTCGCTTACTATCTTTTCCAGATGTGTCTTGCCCTCCACCGAGTGTCCGCTTGTTGGGAATAAGTGACAAACAACGTCCATTACCAATTCGTCGCTCAAAGGATTTTATCGTTCAAGCCAGTGTCAATAAGTCAAGCTGTAACTCATCGCAAACACTTATATTTGCATGGTATTTATACAGGTATGAAGTGGTTTCTTCAGGGAAGTTAGACATCAAAACGATAACCTTATTGGATTCAAAAAACACTGCTGAATGGAACTTAAGAAAGAGGCAGCTTGAATACGGACAATATTTTGTGGATTTTAAGGCTGCGTTTGCCAGTCAGCCACTAGCGTTTGGCAGTGCTCTTGGATTTTTTAACATCACAAAATCCCCGCTCATAGTCGAAATATCAGGGGGAAACAAAGTTACACGTGGTAAAGGAAGCGTTATAACACTCGACGGATCTCTATCAAGAGATCCAGATGTCGAACCTGGTGACCATTCTTCGATGCACTTTACTTGGTTGTGCAAAAAGCGTGACGAAAACTTTCCTAACAGTCCAATAGCTTCAATCCCGGTCGTTACACCATCCTCGGTTCCAGGAAATGGCGGCTGCTTTGGGACGGGTGTTGGAAAACTAAGCTCCAGTGACATTAAAGTGAAGTTAGAAACAAAAGCAATGTCCGTGGGCGAACGTTATGACGTAAAACTTATTTTGACGAAGGATGACCGGGAAAGCTACTTTGTCCAGGAAATTGAAATTGTAAGCGGTGATCCACCCCAAATTACTATCAGGTAAATATAACAGTTCCTAGGCCCATTAGGTTAAAGGTGGTGTGATTGACGTAACTGCGTGTTTCCTTGACGTTTTTGTATTTCTGCCTATTAATAAACTCCTCTGATCGGTCACGGAAAACACACAAGAAATAATGGGAAAAATTTTGGTAAGGGGCAAGGGGACCAGGAGAGAAGCCATCCTGCGAGAGGGAGACGATATAGAGTAGTACCGGGGGTAGCCAACCTGGACAGAAGTCCTGATCAGTCTCCAGGGGGTGACGCTCATATCCCCTAGTCACAAGGAACTAATGGGCAACAGGAGGAGGCCCTCCTAGGTGGATTACCGGTCAGGTGGGACCGGGAGTACACACCCTGGAGTAGGTATTTTTCCGAACCTCCAGAGCTAAGCCTTACTGTGGGGTAAAGTGCAAGCGTGGGTTGCACCTCCTTGTCATGCTAACATCATGGTAAGTGCACGTTAATTCGAGCTTAGGAGAAAATTGTCGGTGGGAGTTCTGGTTGTTGCAAAAACAATAATTGCTGACTAGTTATTGTGTTGTGGCATCGGTATTATTTAGTGACTCTTCTATCTTTTGTATTACGTAATGATCATTTGATGATCGCACCTTCGGCAATATAGAACTACCAGAATTGTCTATTGAATGAAAAGGGATATTAATATTCGTTAGTATTGAATTCTGTCAGTAATACCACGTGTATTCAATACAAGTATGACTTAGGATAAAGACCAGACCAGTCATGACCAGTTAAAGGACAAAACGTAATACTAAGCGTATTTGAAATGCTTTTATCAATCGCGTATCATTAAATACGGTTCAACTCCTTAAAGATACGCTAAAGATACATTGTTCAAGTAACAAACAAAGCACTCACGACAATAAATTCTTCTTAGCCAATCTCATATATCACACTAAATAGCCTGCAGGCATCACAGGTGTGAAAATGTTTTTCCTTGAAGGTGTCTCATCAACTGTGAAAAGCCTGCAAGTCTGTCAACGCCAATCAGCCTGGCAACCACCTGTGAGGGGAGAGCCTGTGACAATGTCACATATAAATGGCAACTTGTCACTGTAGATTCACAAAGTGGTCAAGACAACGTGAAAAGTCTGACACGTAATATGACGCAAAGTGACCTCGATCTTCCTGGACTCAGCATCAAGGCAAATCAGCTCAACGGAGGGTTAACTTATCAATTAAAAGTTACGGCTTCACCGGACGATGGGCCTGCAGGAAATGCCGCTTATCAGTTTAAAATGAACTCTCCGCCGCAAAATGGAATTTGCACTGTGTCACCGGAAAGTGGAGAGGCATTGGTTACTGAGTTTGCTGTTGCATGCACCGGTTGGCAAGTAAGAAAATGTTTATTTAGAAGCAACTGTCTGCTAATCGTACCATCGAAAAGTCCCGTGCGGCAGTCAAGTACAAGTAGATTTTCTTTCTGGGCAAATAACTTTTAACCTTGCCCAATAAGGCTCCATGCAAGTCATCCTCTAACAAAATCATGAACTAATTAGACGAGCATGAAGTGGCCTCGGGCAAGCATGATGTGAGCCCTGTATAAGCTATATGGGCACCAAATTCCGCTTGCGGGTGGCGTGACACACAAGTAGCTTAATATACAGCGAGCAGTGCTTTGCAGTTTTTTTTTTTTCAAACTTACTGGGGTAGTGCGCTTAAAATGTACATGCGAGGCACAAGAAACAAAGACGTCTCATCCCAATCCAAAGTAAAGGTCGTCGGTCGTTGTTTTGCAAACGCGCTAGCTGGGATAAGACCTCGACGGATCTCAATATAGAAAAGGCCGACTGCAAGCAGTTTAGTTGCCTACTCTTAGAAATCGGTAAGGCAGTCCTAAATAGAGTATGAATAATCTGTTTAATCACCTCCAGAAAACACAAGATAATCAAAGTGTTTCCACAAGTACAAGCATTACTACCCTTTCCTTCCCCCAATGTCTGTTTCACGGCTTTGATTGGACATAACCGTCTGAAATATCAACATTGAAGGGGAGGGGGCGAAAAAACCGACAACCGTTTCAATAACTCTGGTTAGGAATTTAGTCTAGAAAAGGGTAGCAAAATGTACCTCAACAAGGTTTGGTATAGATTGAGGGTTTCAAGGTCTCAGCTGCACACACTCACCCAAAAGTTCAAAAAGTATTTCCCGAGATCAGGCTAAATTCTCCATGCGTTTATTCTGCTTAAAAGTTAAACTCGTTAACTTCATTCTCTCAACAGGACGAAAACACGCCACTAACATACCAGTTTCACTATAAAACCGACGGGGGTCTGTACACCGTGGTTTCTTATGGATCTGAAAGTCATGCGACCACGGTTCTTCCTTCGGGCAAAAAAGACAATGACTACGAAATCGACTTTGAGATAACAGTAACTGATAGTCTGTCTGCAGCTACGGAAATCATTAGCAAAGTTAAGGCAAGTACCGAAAAAACCTTTTCCTTTTTTCCCCTGTATAGTAACTCCATTTTGTGTTTTGCAAATGTTGCTAACGCTGAGAAAATCCTGAGGTTTTGACCATTTTTGTTTCCTCCAAAGTTCAATGTGGCATACAAAGGTCGTTAGAGATAATGTGTCACTGAAGTAGCCCAAAAGTGTTGATAAATAGCTTTTTAGCACGAGGCTTATCCGTTGCTAGATCTTTCTGGACTTCCCACATTAAGCGAACAGAGCGAGCTTTTTAGGCCGCGAAGAGGCCGAGCAAGCGACGAAGTCCCGCGCCAAATAAATCAGACGAAGGACATTTTTGAAAGTCTAAGATTTTTCTAAAGTGTCTAGATCTCCACAACATCATCACAGAGAGCATGAAAGCTGATGTGGACTTGCTACAGCAATAAACACGTCTTTAAGGTTGGTATATACATTTGGGAAGTCGAAAGTTTCATTATATGAATTACGCCCTTAGGTCAAACCCGCGCCATCAAGCGAGAATCTCAGAGATCTCACTGTGGGTAACAGCAGTCAGTTTATCCAGCTCGTTCAAACAGGAGACATAAAGGGTGCTACACAGCTCGCAAACGCTGTGCTTCGAGAAGCTGAACAGCGAGGAACCACAGCAACCGAGGAGAAAATCACCGTATGTGAAGTAGCTCTCTTAGCTTTTAGCTACTAGTACGGCCAGAACTGTTTTACATTTGTTTTGTGTCTGATTTTTTCTACCCCTTTACGCTTCAAAAATTTCAAAGCATAAAAAGGCAGAAACTAAGTAAAACATTTAAAGGTAAATTGCTCATTAAAATTTGTTCTAGTAAAAATCGCATGAATAGCTTCCAATAATACGATGGTTCCAGATAATCGTTTTATAATTCGGTCTCCGTGTTTGTTTTTTTAATGAATATACGTGTGCCTTAATTTCCAGATCATAAATTCTGTTGTTAAAGAAGTTTCTGGAGTAGAAGCAGGAAATCTACAGTCCTTAACACAAGTCACTTCAGTGATCGCACGAGCGACATTAGAACCCAGTGACGTCACATTTGATACACAGGTAAGAATTTAAGAATGATGTTTATTCAGTAACTTACTCTGAGTGACTCGGATGAAATAATCCGCTGAGCTCTTCTCACATGAGTCGAACCTTCGACCTAGTGGTTACGTATTTATTTGGATGTATATCCAGTCGGAGGGAAGGCTCAATCAATAAAAGCGAATATAAATCAGTCTAGAACTTTTATCTTCTCTGTTTTCTTCTACAACTATTGTACGTTAGAGTCTTGTTCTGGAAACTCTTCAGTCGATGACGTCACTATTGCAAAACAAAACGAAAGAAGACTATGGTTCAGAGTACAACTTGGTTGAGCAGGGAGGAGAGAACCTGGTTCTGAGTCTTGGTAATCTTCTCAAATCAGCTGCACAGAAAGCGAGCGTGATAGGAAAAATAGAGTCAGTGGAAAAACGAACTGAGGTAAGAATCATATCAGTGAACCGGAACTGGAACAATTTGTAGGATAATGAAAGTGGCAGGAAATAGAACTTGCACAATTACGTTACGACTCAATGATTTTAAGTCACAGGTGCGTTAGCGCTTATTCGGCCTTAGACAACATGAACCAACCAATGAATAGTTTTCTTAATGTTTAGTCAACCAATCAAAAGGCAAGACATTCATTGACCTAGAAATAACTAAGAAACCTATCCAAAGGGTTAAACCACCTAAAATATCACATGATCTGATCTCAAGGAGATTCCTCTGCATTGTACCCGAGATATAGAAAAAAAGGCTATGACCCCATCAGCGGAAATGCATTCCACTTCACAACAACGAGACTGCACTTCAAAAAAGAACGATTCGGTCTCTGCTATACTACTGAGGTAAATCACTTGTGTAAGCGACATAGGTATGTACGGCGCCAAAGGATGAGGTTTTTGATACCCTTTGATCTGAATATTTGGTAGAGGTATTAATCATGCATTTGGGCCTGATAAAGGTTAAGGTTTTCTGCTCTCAGATATCAGGGTGTAGAATAGGGTACGTTCTCTCATCAACATGGAGGAATCACCCATTGTGGTTTAAAATAGGGTGGCAAGGGTTTTAGAAACTTGCCGCACACCCCGACCGTTATTTTCCATCAACACCTGACACGTAACAACTTTTACATTTTACAGAGCGAGGAAATATCCAAAAACACGGAAAAACTCGTTAATGATGTCGCTACCACTTTGCTGTCGAGAATGGTCGTGGACCAGGAACCCCAAAAACTGAAAACGAAATCACTGGATGTGGTGTTAAACAGACTCAGCCCCAGGTCGCGGACAAAAGAAACGATCATTGATGACGGTGACATGGGGTTTAAACTTCCCTTTACAGTGATCACTGACGAAAGAGCCGGAGATCCTAAATTCATTGATGCGGTGGTAAGCCGTCGTGCTTGTATGATGAAGGTTCTTCTTCGTACAGATGAACCATATTACTACTTTCACGACCTGTCTTTAAAGTTCAAAATATACTTCTAACATAAATAGAATTCAAATTAAAAACAAGGTGATCAAGCTTTTGTACAGATGGACCTGCAAGGGTAACAAAAGCCCACATTATTATACAGTGCCTGTGAAAAGACTCACGCCATTCTGATAGTTGATCACTCTACCGCCAGAACCATTGCCGTAAAGAAATTGTCATGTTTTTTTTGCAGCTAACTGCGAGTGGCTTTAATCCTTTTACTTGGGACAACAGTTCAGCCTTTGTGAGCCCTCACGTTCTCAGCTTGGTGCTTAAGAATGATGAAGGAAAATCTTTGACGGTGAAAGACAGCACAGAGGATATTGAAGTTAAAATTAAAAGAGACGGGCTGCCAGAACCAGAGTCGGTTGACTCATTCTTCGTTAAACCCAGCCGTCAAGGAAAGATGCAGTACCATACAATCATCCTACCCTATGCAGATGGTAGCGCTTTTAGACTGAAAGTGAGTAATGCCATCGGTCTTACCTCAGTTCTGGATAGTCTAAGAGGAAAATACGTCTTGCAAAGATTGTAGCCTCAGTACTCTTTAGCTACCTGTAATTCACGTGGCCCATCTAAAGCTAAGCCCCATAATCTTGTGAGGAATTAATTCATTCTTATAGTTTGCATAATGACGACTAGGGCTTATTACAAGTTTCTGCCCCACCCCCAATTTATATGCCCATAGCCTCGTTTATGATAAAGAACAGAAGAGAATGTCATAAAGTTGTATTTGATTTATACTGTAGATCAAACCAGCAGGATCCGCTGTGCTCAGTGTGTTTGTACGATATGGGCAGCGCCCAACTACTACAGACTTCGATTCCAAGAGGAACATCCCGAATGAATCGTGCTCTATGAATTCCCAGAATTCCGACGGTGAATGCAACGAGGAAGCATATGAAATTCTCTTAGATTCTGAGGTGTTAAACGACCCTGGAACCTACTACATTGGTATTCTTAGCGAAACAGATGACATAAAACTCAAAATACGCCAGAAACGTTCTTGTTTTGGACGCGGGCGCAAAAAGCGTTCATGCGTCGAGACTAAGGATCCTCCGAGACCAGAGAATATTACAGTAAAACCAGTTTATGACCCTAAGACAGATATTAATTACTCAATGACTGTTCTTGAGGAACAATGCTTGTTTTGGGACACCGCAGAGGAGCGCTGGTCGTCAAGAGGATGTAAGGTAAACTGGTAGAAAGAGACGATGAAGCTACCTCAAATACGAGAACGCTTCTGTAGCAAAGTTCAGCAGTTACAGGCTAAATTATACTCTTTGTTTGTTGGCGCCGCCGAATCAGGGGAGAATTATGAAATTCTCAAACAGATCACTGTACATGTAACCGATTAAGAGGGTGTTTAAGAAGGGGCGACTGTTTACGTAAAAGTGGAGTGAACACTACTTAGACAGTTTGAGGTAATTTTGTTTTTGATTTGCATCGAAGTAGGTTTGACTCTGTAGATGACTTTCAAACGCTAGCCAGAGTTAGTTACCAATACAGCTCGTCCCAGGGTCACAAGTTGGCGGGAATCTGTTGTCAGCAAGTTATGAAATATCATGCGATCTAATACTGTGGACCGCAAACCTTGGACATGCTTGTGCAAGCAGGACATACAAAAATTACGTGCAATTATCTGAGGATGGCGAGTTACCTATTGAATTCCTACCTGATGCAATGAATGATCGAGACGGATGGTTAGAACAAACCTGAGCAATCCGTGCAACCAGCACGCTCGGACGACGACGAAGACGACGACGATGATGATGATGATGATGATATTGCTTTTCATTTATCACTCTTTTCCGTAATATTCTAAGCTCGTTTTTTAGTTGTTTTTCCCTAGTGCGTGGTCTAGCCAGCTGCAAAAGGGACGAATGAGCTAAAATTGACTTCTTTACCTCTTAAGAAAGTGCTGAAACAAGTTGATATTGCCGGTTCAGACGTTCATTTCACATGGCTTCAAAATCCGCTCCGAAATTCCAGTGTGAGAAACAGTTAAGACCGTTGAAGTGGGCTTTAGGGGTCAGAAGAACTACTAACGCTTAATCACCCCCCCCCCCCCCTTTCCCATTTAAAACACCACCTATGAAGTGGACTAATCAACGCTGTTCTTTACGCCCTTGTTGTTACTTTTCTTTAAAGGTTGGCCCAAAGTCTAACAAGACCTCGCTGCATTGCCTATGCAACCATCTGACGTCATTCGGCGGGGGGGTACTGGTAAAACCAAACTCACTGGATTTTGATGTTGTCTTCAAGGAACTTACGCGACTCGACGAGACAGGAAACATCGCCGTACTCAGTACCATAATTGCTGCCTTTTTGTTGTATGTCCTGGTAATAATAGTTGCAAGAAGAGCAGATAAACGAGATAGGGCTAAGGTAGGGTCAACAAAAGTCATTCGAGTATGTAAATTATAATTACTATAACTGATTTACGCTGATTCAGAGATTTATCACTGACACTTTTACGAGCGACTACGCACGTTTCGCTCAGATCTAAAAACCGAACTGACCAATAGTAGAATGGCAAATTGAGCATCGGAAGATGAGTTCAATATTTTCCGCACGCTCCGACATTGACGTAGCGCTGTTTTTACTACTGTCTTTTCGGGCAACACCGACGTTACAAAGTCATCTATTAGTGACGAAACTGTTAAATAATCGTAAAAAAAAAAACGCGCAGTGTAATTCACCTTTTCTCCCTTTTACCTTTTAGACTGGCCCTCCCTTGCATATAAACTCATCAGTCGAAGGAGACTTTCAATACGACCTGACTGTGGCCACCGGCGTATGGAAAGATTCTGGGACAGATGCTAACGTTGCCATTGTCATTTACGGTAGCGAGGCAGAAAGCCAGCCCATAATACTGAGCAAAAACATGGTTAAGTCAAGAACGGTTTTAGCGCGAGGAAACGAAGAATCGTTCGTAATTCATATCCCCACCTCTCTAGGCGAGATTCAGTACGTCCAAATATGGCATGATAACTCAGGAAAGCATCCGTCGTGGTTTCTTCGTCATTTGACTGTAAAGGACCATCAAACAGAAAAACAATGGACGTTTGTTGGCAACACTTGGTTTGCGTTAGAAAAGGGCGACGGCAAAATCGATAGACTTCTTACTCCTATCTCTGCGGAGGAAATGAAAACTTTTAAGTACTCGTTGAACGCGCGCGGCTCGAAGAGCTTCTCCGAAGGCCACTTATGGTTGTCAGTAGTTACCAAGCCACCTAAAAGTAAGTTCACGCGCGTCCAAAGAGCAACGTGTTGTCTGTGTCTTTTGATGTCTGCCATGCTGGCTAATGTCCTGTTTTACAGGACTGACAAGGTAGCCGATCAAACCATTCAGATTGGTCCGTTAAAGTTTAGTTGGAGACAGATCATAATAGGACTTCAGAGTGCTCTCATAGTCACTCCGGTAAACTTATTGATAATGGCATTTTTCAAAAACAGCGCTGAGAAAAGTTCAAATAAAGTTACTACCTGTACACCACTAAGGCGACGAGTGTCTAAGCGACATCGGACGTATTCCATTGTGGGCAGTTTACCCCAGATAAACGATGCTGACGATGCTTCACACCAAAAGACAACCTTTTGGACGAGAACAAAAAGTCGCGTGCACAGTATGGTTAAAAAGGACTTCATGTTACCTCACTATTGTAGATACATCGCTTGGTTCCTATGTTTTGTGACAATAGCCCTGTCCTCAACGTTTACGTTTTTCTACAGTTTGCAATGGGGAAAGGACGTCTCAAACCAGTGGTTATCCTCAATGCTTGTTTCTTTTACAGAAGACATTTTTGTTTTGCAACCTATAAAAATCGTGCTTCTCATGATTGTTACAGTGTGTCTTTTTGGTAATAAAACTGATACCAAAGAAGTCAGTCAATCGATCAAATCACACCAGCAGTTATCTACTGAAAATATCCAAGTTCACGGCTTCCAAAGCATTGAAATAGATATTCCACACGAACATGACCTCAAACTTGCACGGGAGTACCGAGTGAAGGAAGCAAAAATGTTTTCTTTTGGCAGAAAGTTGGTCGGGTATTTGTTGTTCCTATCCTTACTGATGATCATATGTTACGGCAACAGAAGTTACCATGGCTATCTTATGACTAAAAACGTCAAAGACACCTTCAATAACTTTTCGTTGGTAAGTATCTTGAAGAAATTAAGTGATGACCAACTAAAAGAGTCCGAAGGCACCAGGTGGTTTTATGGCGCCCGCGTTTTGCCATACATAGCCTGCGAATACAGCCTCCCGTCATCGCTCCCCGTCGCTGAGAAATTACCCGACGTCGCAACGACAGGAAACGATGGCAAGCGGCTGTTTTCGCACGCTATGTATGATTTTAAAATAACAAAAATCTTGGGCCGCAGTGATTGATCAGCCGAATGGGCAAAATGAGACTTCTCCCTCCCTCTCGGGATAAGAGGGATTTAGCATCGGTGACGGTCGGGACTAGTGCAGCTAATGAAAATAAATTCGTCCGACGACGAATAGGAACAGGGAAGTGATTTTAATACATGTTCATTCACGTGATTTAGAGAGGTTCAAATTAGACACTAGTTCCCGGCCAGCAGAAAGCCCTCAAAAAAATAATGTGGGGCTTGCACTTTTAGGCGTTCTCACTGTCGAGGATAGAACTCTCATATAAACTAATTTTAAGGTATAATGTGTTTCGTTAACAAGCGTCAATGTTCAAGAATGTAGGACCACGCCTGATAGAATTAATGAAATGTATGTTTTTGTTTAGGCAAAAGACCCAAGATTTTTCTGGAAATGGCTTGGAGGGCAGTTTGTACGCGGTATTTACGCCAGTGAATGGTATAACGGCGCAAAGGTGAAACAGAAGGTGTACATTGGTGACAAGATATCCCTTCTCCTTGGAATGCCTCGCCTAAGACAGTTAAGGATTCAGAAAGGTATTTCATCACTACTCGTTAGAACTGAGGCTTTAAAGCATCCATGGAAAAGCGAGATAGCTTTGCAAAAATATAAGCTCTAACTTGAAGTCACTTATAATTTAAGAGGATTAGAAACACAGACAGTTCCTCGCATCATAAAGCGGACAGTGGCCAACACGGCCCACTATAGCTAAATACCAGCATCACATTATAATTGGCCAGCCTCAGGCACGACCAAATTAAGTTTTACGTTTCGTCGTCCTTGCCGAAAAGAGACAATACGGCGGACGGATGGTCCAGAAGACGTTGCGTGCCCCGTCTGCCACCCTAAACGGGGCCAATCGTTTTTGTGGGCTAAACCATAAACCCCGCAGTAAACAGACTTGAAACGATGAGGTAGTTAATTAAGAAGCGTCCTACTCAGGACTTCACTAACCTAGACGATCAAACAACTTCAAAAAACAATTTGTATACTTTTCGAAATATTCCAAACGCAATATTTTAAGTTCGTAAAACTCGAAGTTTCATAAAGGGCCATCCTCAAAGTCCTGAGTTTTTTCGCAGTTCTGGCGAATTTTTTGAGGTTTTGCGGCTGCATGACTACACGAGGTGTACTATGGGGCTCTCCACACTTGGTGCCTGGGTACAGGGTACCCGTGTTGCGTTCACACCTTGAGTAGCTGATATTTAACAGTGTACATAGTTGCTCCATGTCGCCCCGTCAGACGCCATTTTGAAACATGAGTTTAGCATCAAGTACAAAGTAATGGACTGCAACAGTACTAACAAAAACGGTCTGCACTCAGGGACCCGATGACCACTTTTGTGTCTTAGTACAAAGATGAGTGGAAGGTCGAGACCTTGTACTCGAGCACCGGCACCGGGCCCGAATCCTAACGTGGGTACTTGACAAAAGCGTGTGTTCAAATTAGGCTGCGTTCACATTTAGTGCCAGGGCACTAGTTCCCGGGAACGGTACAAAATAGTGCTTTGTCCACACTCCGGGTACCCAAGTTGTCTTTGGTCCACTTCGCTCTGTCAGCAGACGCCATTTTTGCAAAAGGAGCGAAGAAGTTGACTGTGGGTAAAACTCCTCGGAAACAACGGAAAACACGTTCACACAGGGACCCGGTGCCCACTCTAGTGCCCGAGTACTCGGGCACCGGAACCGTGCCCGAATTATTGCGCGGGTAATTAAAAAAAGGTGTGTTCACATTATCGCCCAGCGAGTATCGTCCTCGGGCACCAGTGCCCGGGAACCAGGTGTGGACGCACCCCCGGGCACGTTGCTTGAGTACGACACCCTCTTGACAGTACAAACGCCAGAATTCGGAAACGGTACCGGTCCCTGGCTACAAAGGTCGAAACCTTGACCTCGGACACCGGGTCCCTGTGTGCACGCGTTTTCTTTTAGCTCCAAGGCAGTTCGCTCCTTCTCATACCTATTTCTTCTTGCTACGCTCAAGTTTCAAAATGGCGTCGGGCAAAAATTAGATATAGGTTACCCTGGTGTGAACACAAAACCCATTTATGCCGGTACCCTGTAAGAAGTGCTTGGGCACAAAGTGTGAACATAGAAATTTTAAGTTGCCACAATGTTCTCTCGATCCAATTTTTCTGTTTCAGATTCCTGTTTAGTTCCAGAAGAGGTTAGAAACGTAATAAAACACTGCAACGACTTCTACAGTTTAAGTGAAGAAGACACAACCCCTTTACACCTTCCAGGGTGGCAACCATTTATTGGATCTGTGGATTGGGCAAACTTTTCTGATTTATGTCCGGCCCCGTGGAATTATATATCACAAGAAAAACTGCAAAACTCGCCAAGCTGGGGATTCTTTGAGCTTTACGACGGAGGAGGTTATGTTGCAGACTTGGGATATAGCTTTGACTCTGCAAATCCAGTTATTTCTAATTTACATAAATTTGGTTGGATCGACCGACAAACCCGCGCTGTGCTAGTAGAATTTTCCATTTACAACCCAAATACAGGATACTTTAGCATCTCGACCTTCTTTCTGGAGATATTACCAACTGGTTACGGAAATGCTTTTCAAAGGATCGATACACTTTTGCTGACCAGCACTCAAACCAGTTTTTACCAATTTTATTTGATATGTCAGCTGCTGTTTATAATCTTAGTATTCTTGTTTGTTCTTCGGGAAGTATACAGTATCTTCAGAATGAGATGCAGCTACTTCCGAGACGTCTGGAATTGGATTGAACTCTTGCAGATAACGTTATCATTTCTGGTTGTAATCTTCTACATTATTAAGTCGAAGCTCTTTCTTCGAAGTGCTTTAAAGGTTAAGGGAAACCCTTTTGTTACAGTCAGCTTCCGGGCCGCTATTAACTGGCAAGATGCGGAGAGCGGAGTGTTAGCGATTGCAGTGTTTATAGCCACCACAAAACTTCTGCATATGATTCGCTTTAATCGTCATATCAGCATTCTGATGACATCGTTGCGGGCGTCAACAAGTTTTATGCTTTCTTACTCGGTCATTTTTATCATAGTATTTCTTGCGTATGCGCAGGTCGGAAAGCTGGTCTTGGGAAATGACATACAGCGTTACTCTTCGTTCACAAATACTTTGTACTCCGAGCTGCTTATGTGCCTTGGCGGGAAAATGGGACTAAGCGATTTGATACGGGTAAACCGCCTTCTTGGACCACTGTTCGGATTTTCTTTTATTTTGCTTAACGCCTTCATTTTCGTCAACTTTTTTGTCGCCATCTTAAACGATTCTTACGAGGAAGTCAAGGAAAACACCGACAAGCAATGCCATGAAGATTTTGAGATGGCGGATTTTATCCTCGAAAGACTGAGCGAACTTTTGGGACTCGGTGGTCGACACCACGCGGAAAAAGATGTTTATAAATTAAAAGGGAAAACACCAGCTTCTAGTTCATGTGAAAATGAGAGCGATGAACTAGTTAAACAAGACGAACCAAGGGAAAACCCCCACGTTTCTTTTTCAGCATTAGCGTTCCAATCACACCGATTTCGTCGAATAGCAAAGAGAAAACAGCTACGAAATATAAAATTATGGCGGGAAAGTGTAAAGAAGGAAGCTCAAAGACAGATCCCAAAGATCGACGAGAAATGCGTGGATGGAAAATCAAGAACGGATGAAGGACAACACCGAGTTGCCTCAAGCATAACTGCTTCAGACAATTTCTATCAACAACAATTGTTTATGAGACTGGAATCATTGACAAGTAAAGTTCTAAGGGATTATGTGAGAGAAGATACGGAGTTTCTTTCTCTAATACGTCTCTTGTACATTGTAGATCACGGGGAAAACGCTGAGTCTAACACTACACCAGAAACAGAATCCACTTTAGATAACATGGAAGTATCTTCTTTCTTAGAATCCCCGAGCATGTCAATGTACGGAGCATGCGTTAACAACTGGAAAAGCAGTACATCCGGGAATTATTCAGAAGATGAGATTGAGAGCTTAGAGCTGCTAAGAACCAGAGCTTCCCATTATGGGTTACCAGATCACTTGAGACTGGGAAAGGAAATGCAGCATAAGCTACGTACCAGAGCGTCTTCCAACAAAGGTCGCGCGCGAAATATAAACACCTCTAACACCCCTATTTTCAAGTACTATTCCTTCATATGAGGTGTTTTCTGGTTTCTTTATTTTCATGGAAGTGACGGGGAGGGTTTAAAAACAGGCTAATAATCGAATAAAGGAATGCGATAGTGCAGTCAAATCAAATTATAATCATAATAAATTGTACACGTGCAATATTTCTGTCAAAGGTTTCTTGGTGAAAGTTGTTCAAAAGTAATAAAGTGCTAGCTTTTTGGAGGTTACGGGCAACGTTTTGTTGAATTGCAATGGGGCTGTTTTGGGAAAAATTAAACAACTACCTATGAAGCAACTCACTTTAGTTAGCCACTCAGAGAGCAAGACAAACGCATTGCTTGGTTAAAGGCATACATTACTTCAGTGCAAAATCAAAAAGTGTGGATTTTTCGCACTTTTAGCTTAAAGTCCAATCTGTTTTAAGCGGAAGCCTGGCAAGGACGGTCGCTAGAGTTCGTTTATTACGCCGGGGACGTGTCCGCTTGGACTACGTGGTTGGCGTTTTAGTGGGTAGACGAACTGAGGAAATTAAGGCACGCCAGAACACGTTAGACGTTCCTTTTTCCTCTCTTTAATTTCCACGTTTTTCCCTAAAACGACTTCCACACCAGCTGGTGTCCACTAAATATAGGTTCGGGTTTCATTGCACTCCAAAAACGTTTGAGTGACCAAGAAAGTAAACTAAGAGAGTTCTTTAGGCCACTACATGATCCACAGCTGCTGAGTTGACAGGGATGAGGCTGTTAGCCGAGACTCAATTGAGTCTTTTAAACACAAAAAATACTACAATACACGTTTCTCCAAACTGGTGGGAAAAATAACTGTTTTACATTTATGTAAATAAGCCCTCTTTGCCTCGCTTGAGGTTCCATAATAAAGATGACAAAAATATGTAAATTTGCCACCACTTTGGAATAAGGTGTACTACTAAATAAATCAACTTCCCTTCCCACCGAATCCGTTGTTGGTAGATTTGTTCCCGTCGGTCTAAGCTTAGTTTACAGTAGATAATATCGGGCTAAAAGTCCATCCGAGCGAGTCGATCTCAAGTAATCGACCCTCATTCTTCCTAAAATACATTTGATTGAATGAACACTAAAAATGTGCACAAAGATGCATAATTTAAAGAATGAGATAATTCAAATATTGACTGATAATGTGACGCCCCATACCAAAATGTCACCTTTCCATTCAGTATTGTGTCAGCTTGCACATTCATGCTTTGTTTTAACAGTTTCGACGTCGTGTTTCACTTCAAGACCGTTACTTGTTTCCTTAAGGGGCTGGTGGTCTTCGTTTAAGCGAACTCCTCTAACTCGATGTCCTAAAAGGGATAGGGAAAGTTGGAGAAAGATAAGAGAAGAACACACAACACAGCTAATGCTTTCAGATTTTATAAATGCAACGATGTCGTTTGCCTTTTTCGCATAATAACAAAATATGACAATAACTGAACAAGATGATGATGATGATAAAAAAAAAATAAATAGTAATAATAATAGTAATAAGTCTTAATTAATTCATATGATTAAAACTACATATCTTATGTTACAAAACTTCCAATTTTGAACTGAGTTACATTGTAACAATTACAGAACTAAATTACATTTAAATAATAAAAAGATCTAAAAGTTATTACAAAGCTAGGTCATATTTAAAGATTAGGCGATTAAAATAGTTCTTCACTGGATCCGTGTTTAAATTCGGCCGGTGACTAGATTTGTGTCTTAGATTGTTTTCTGTGACCGTATTCTGATGATGATGATGATGATGATGATGATGATGACGATGATGATGATGATGATGATGATATTACCTGGGCAGTGTTGAGTAAAGGCAGTCGTCTTACGGTCGCGACAACAAATGCGACATAAGTTGAATAAACATTTCAAACCCTGAAAATTAAATTTAAGTATAATTATATTATTTTTAGTTCACGAAATGGGTTTTCATACTCCAAATTCATTCCCTCGCACAAAACTAGGTTTTCATCTAAGAAAAACTCATTTAAGAAAAGTAAACTTCAAACTGTTTTACTTTTGATATGATAGTTTATAGTTTACCTCACAATACAGATTTTTACTGATAGCGACGTTTGAACCGGAGGTTCCTGCTGGTTTTCATCGTGAGACTAACAAAAAAATTAAGCTATCATACAAAAAGATGGATTATTAACATATTTCACTTCACTGTACCTTGGGATTAACTTCACACTTTGTACAGATATCCCACGTCCTTTCTGAACAAAGCGAAACATACATTATACTGTAAGTACACATCATTTGGGGAGAAAGGAGTGAACGATAGAGTCTCGAAAGGTGGTTTTACTTCTGAAAAAAATCCCATAGTGTGACCATTAAAATGAGACCTCTCTGACAGTACTTTCGCATTTAACCAAATTTAATTTTGGGAATATTGTTAAAATTTGTCTTCGCCGGGCCACTTTTAGGATTGAAAGAGGTACACTTCTTTACAGTTACGAAAATTTCTAACGTAACAGACTACGCTAACAGAAAAAGTTTAAGCTACCTCTTCGCGCGCGCACTTTCTCTTTCTTCATAGCTTTTCGCATTTTCCTCATTTTAATCACTTCCTTGTGTCTTTCTTCATCTTCTTTCACTTCGTCCAAAGATCTCTTGACTCCTGAATTTGCCCTGTAGTTACGGACCACACTTCAATGTAAGTTACGAGCAATAGAAAAGGAGGCACTGTGGCCCGGAGTTCAATTCCTGTCCTAACTGCTAGCTGGACTTTGTTCTCGGTAGTCCCAATTTCAACTCCTCGGCCACGCTTGTAAATAGCCGACAGGTATGGTTCGCCTCCGGACGGCTTGGATTCTTAACATTACGTTTATTTCAAATATCCGTTCTTGTCCTTATTTGTGGGCCACGATGAAAACTACTGGGTGACCAGTAATTTTGTGCTACTCTTTAAAACACGCGCACGTTCTCTGACAGTACTGCGACTGACTACATTTAAACTCGCGATAGTGCCAAATGTGGCCATGGTACTCCCGATTCTATTTGATGACGGTCGTATTACTGTTTATAATTTGTTTGAAGAGAAGAAAAAAGCGAGCATTACCATTAAACAGAGAGAAGACAAACGAAGAAATATTGCACAGAAATATTGTAAGAAATGTTGTGTCGCTTACTGCTGAAGACTAGACAAAAAAAAAACAGCATGCACATACAAACCTGATGTAAGGCTGGCATTTCCAATAAGGGAGGACAGACGACTCAGGTTCCCCATTTTCTTCGATTTCTTTCTGCAAGATATTAACGACAAGAGTTGTGTTAGAGCCAATAAGTACCGTCTTCAAATAATAAAAAAGTCCACTATGTTTTGGGTATTCGTAACAAGACATCTTGCATGCACCCACCCTCTAGACATTAGCATTTGACTATGTCATCACCTGGAAGAGGGCCAGGCAGAACGTGAGAATGACAAGGACCATGTCCGGTGCGCTGTTGGACTGACCATCGACTCATCATGGCGAAGGGAAAACTTCGCATCCCGCCCACAAGAAGACCCCAAGGACAAAAGACTGCAAAGAGGCTTTATGTCTCAAGGCTGAAGAGCAGCCAGGTTGCTGAAGAATACTCCAGTGATCTTGAAGGGCGGCTGCTTCTCACACCCCAGAATGGCCAGGACAACACTGAAGAGCAGTGGGAAGCCTTCAAAGATGCAGTCTACTCTACTGCATTTGAACACCTCGGACTAACAACCCGCAGAAATCAGGACTGCTTCGACGAGAATTGGGAAGAGGTATAGGCACTGCTGTCGGAAAAACACCAACTGTTCCGAGCACTCCAGAATAAACTCACGTCACAAGCAAGGAAAGATGCCATTGCAAATGCTAAACGAAAGGCGCAAAAGAAATTCCGCGTTGTACGGGACACGTAGTATAGCAAGAAGGCCAATGAAATCCAGAATTACCAAGGACACCAGACACCAAGCACTTCTATGATGCCTTAAAGACTTTTTATGGATGACAGTATTCTGGCTCCTCCCCCCTCCTCAGTGCAGATGGAACCCAACTGCTGACTAAGAAGAAGCAGATCTTGGAGAGATTAGCTGAACGCTTTGATCAGGTCCTCAACCACCCTGTTCAAATCAATGACGAGGCCATCAAAACCTTGATAAGCTACCCACAGAACAAGAATTCCGAAAGGAAATAAAACAACTCTCATGTGGCAAAGTGCCACGACCAGACACAATCCCTGCTGAAGTGCACAAAGCAAGTGGCACTACCATGATGCCGAGAAGTTGACAGAGCTATTCCAATTAATGTGGAATGTAGGGAAGGCCCCACAAAAGTTCAAAGATGCTAGCATAGTCCAAAGGAAAGGAAACCACCATTCTTGTGATACTCACCTAGGTATTTCTCCCCTGTCCCTTGCTAGCAAAATCTTGGCCCGCATCCTGCTCAACCGCCTCATCCAACATCTTGCCCAGTGTCTCCTCCAGGAAAGCGAGTATGGTTTCCGCTCAGAACGTGGAACTGCCAAAATGATATTCGCTGCACGCCAGCTCCAGGAAAAAAAGCCAAGAACAATAGCGACTTCTTTGTGACCTTCGTTGACCTGACTAAGGCCTTTGATACGGTGAGCAGAGATGGATTGGAGAAGATAACTGAGACGCTTGAGCAAGATCACAACGATCGTCCGGCAGTTTAACGATTGCATGATGGATAAAGTTCCGGATGACTGAGACCATTCAGAAGCCTTTCCAGTAATAAACGGCGTGAAACAAGGCTGCGTTCTCGCTCCGACGCTCTTCAGTACAGTATCCTCCACCATGCTGACGTTTGCCTTCCATGACTGCCTGGGCGGAATACAGGTCAGATACAGGACTGACGGCGATCTGTTCAACCATAGGCGCCTGAAGGCTGTTACAAAGGTGAAGGAGACCGTCATCAGAGACTTCTTGTTTGCTGATGACTGTGCACCTCAACGTCAGCACAGAGCAGATGATGGAGCACGAAATGCACTGTTTATCTCAAGGCTGTAGCAACTTCGGCCTTTCCCTCAGCACCAAAAAGACGGAAGTCATGTATCAGCCTGCAACTGGAAAGCCTTACTAGGAGTCTCAAATTACGGTTAAGAGGCAAAACCAACAGGCAGTTGACAACTTCACCTATCTGGGTAGTACATTAATTTTCATGTGGATGTCGCAAGCAATGTGGACGCACGAGTATTTTCAGCTCTACTAACATCGATGGGTCTTAAACAGCATGTGACTGTACCAACACATATCAGTGGTCACACACTTGATCTATTGATTACTCGTGAGCATGATCCTGTCATCTGTAGCGCTCCCGTGGCTGACCGATACCTCTCAGATCATGCGTCCGTGTTATGCACTCTGAACTCGCCTAAGCCTGGTCATGTTGTTAAGGAGATATCATATCGCAAGTTAAAGTCCATTGACTTTGATTCGCTTCGCTCAGATCTTGAAAAGTCGGAATTGTGTACGAGGGACTTTTCTAATTTATGCGAGTTGACTTCGTCCTATAACTCCACGCTTTTATCCCTCCTTGACAAGCACGCTCCTCCTCTGAAGAAGACGGTGATCAGTAGGCAGCGCGTTCCCTGGTTTAACAGTAGGGACTTTAAGATCCAACGACGCGGACGGCGA
This sequence comes from Porites divaricata, assembly GCA_038088405.1. Taxonomy (NCBI): domain Eukaryota; kingdom Metazoa; phylum Cnidaria; class Anthozoa; order Scleractinia; family Poritidae; genus Porites; species Porites divaricata. The sequence goes on along the minus strand of JBBMOI010000009.1, from coordinate 18,680,605 downwards.
CGAGAACGTCCGAAAAACAATAGGTTTTATAAGCAAAACAACAGCTTTGCACGTGCATCACACTTTTTTTGTACATTTCTTTCCCGTTCTTGCACGACTACGACGTGAAAATGCCTAATTTCGTGTTTTATGGAGGACGTAAACAAGCAACGACGAAATTATATTTCTCTTTCTGAGCTTCGATATGGTCCCTTGAAATTCAGCTTCAGGAGGGTTCGCCTACATTTGACAAAGTATTTAGGTACGAATAATCCTTATAAAGACCGAAAGAACGCAAATACACTTTTTTAAGCGACGTTCTCGTGGCGGTCGCGTTGTTGGATCTTAAAGTCCCTAGTGATATCAAGGGAGCAATTAGGACGAGAAGAAGGACTGAGAGAAAATGGCGTAACACTAATTCCCAGCAGGACCTTCGCGCTTTCAAGGTTGCACGTAATCACACTACATATCTCATGAACAGTGTACGACGTGCTTACTTCTCTAATCTTATCGCTGAGAACAGCTCGAACCAGAGAAAGTTGTTTCGTACAACTAATTCATTGCTATTTGAGCCGGTTGATGTCTCGTTTCCAGATCACATACCTCCCGATGATCTGGCTAATAATTTTGGCAACTATTTTGTACAGAAGATTGAACTCACTGGACTCAATGACTCACTGGACGCACTTCAGTCATCTGAGCCTCTTGACGGCGATGGCGATGCGTCCGCAGATAACATGGGGGCATGCGCAAACTGTGTTGACCCTGATCCACGCGAATGTGCAGAATTCCCAAACTTCAAGACCTTGACACAAGACCAAGCTTCTTTGATTATTGGAAAGGCAGCCATGAAATCTTGTCCTTTAGATCCTGCACCTACATCTGTGGTTCCAATGGTTATTGATGTGCTGTTACCGGTAATCACCTCTATGATCAACATGTCGTTTGAAACTAGGTCTGTTCGCAGAGGAATGGAGGCAGGCCCTCGTATTACCCACGTTAAAGAAATGTGGTCTAGACATCGCGTACAGAAACTTTCGCCCAGTAAGCAATCACCCGTATGTCTCCAAGTTATCTGAAAGAGCAGCTGCTGATAAATTGATTGATCATATGACGATCAATGGTCTGCACCTTGAGCTACAGTGGGCCTACAAGAAACATCATAGTACTGAATCAGCGCTTTTAAAAGTGAGGAAAGATATCTCGTTGAATATGGATGTGCAGAAGGTCACCTTGCTGGTTCTTTTAGATCTCAGCGCGGCTTTCAATACTGTACGCCACGACATCTTGCTGGATCGGTAAAGGTCAAGACTTGGTGTGACTGACCAGGCACTCAACTGGTTTACATCGTACCTTTCCGACCGTACACAGCGTGTTGCAGTTAATGGAGGGCTGTCAGATACCTTTCCGCTCGCGCAAGGGGTGCCGCAAGGGTCATGCCTTGGCCCTCTCCTGTTCACGGTATATACCAGCGAACTATTCGACATAGTAGATTGACACTTGCCAAGCGTGCACTCTTACGCCGATGACACGCAATTGTACTTGGCGTTCAGTCCAAACGTGCAGGGTGATGACGCTAGTGCCGTAAAGCCTATGTGCGATTGCATCATGGATTGTGATCAGTGGATGATTAGAGACCGACTTATGTTAAATGATGATAACACTGAGTTTTTGCTTCTTGGTACCAAGCAACAGCTAGCTAAGGTTGACATTAATAGTATTACTGTTGGTGAGTCTGTTGTGAACACAAAGCTGGTTGTCAGGAATCTAGGTACCTGGTTTGATTCTCAACTTAGTATGTCTACTCATATTAGCAAGCTCTGTAGCTCAGCTTTCTTTCATCTACATAACATCAGTCGTATTCGCAAGTTCCTCAGACTCGTGGAAACTAAGTCCTTGGTGCACGCATTCGTTACTTCTCGCGTTGACTACTGCAATAGCCTTTTGTATGGTCTACCTGCCTCGCAGCTTAACAAGGTTCAACGTGTTTTAAACAATACAGCAAAGCTTGTTTGCTGTGCTCCGCGCTTCAGCCGCATTACACCACTATGTGTAAAAGCAGCGCATTCATTTTAAGATTTTGTTATTTGCATTCATCCATGGTATAGCCCCTACATACATTCAGAACTTAGTTTCTTTGAAATCGCAAGGCACATATAACCTCAGATCGTCAGGTGGGATTTTGCTAGCATCGTCAACATTTAGAATTAAGGTCACACTAGGCGATAGGTCCTTCCAGGTAGCTGCGCCCAAGTTATGGAATGCTCTACCGCGTGAGCTTCGCGATATTCCAAACTTGCATACTTTTAAGAGCAATCTTAAGACGTACCTTTTTAAGTTTGCTTTTGGTTGAATGAATTTTAATTGTTACATAACGATATTTTAGATTTTTATGGCGGACGTGTATATATTCTAATTGTTTTGCTTATTGCAAATAGGTTTGTGGTTTTTTCATGCATTTATTACTAATGCGATGCGCATTTGATCATTTTTATGAACACCTGCACAATATAAGTGATTAAATTATTATTATTATAATTATTACATCCTCTAGAGTGGTGTACATCGATACTGAAGTCAACAACAGGATTGGTAAGGCCAGCGTCGCCTTCGGAAGCCTCTGTGAGAATGTCTGGGAGTGGAGGGACATCAGCCTCACTACTAAGCTGATGGCCTAGCGAGCGGTGATATCGACCACTCTCCTTTACCCCTGCAATACCTAGACTGTCTACAGCAGACACTCCAAGTAGCTCAACCATTTCCACCTGAGCTGCCTCCGCAGAGCTCTTCACATTAGAGAGCTTAAGCAAAGACGTTTTTGAGCGACGCACGTCAATCGGAAGTGAGGTTTTCTCCCTTACTATACGCCTTTACGCTAAGAAATTTGTATTGATAAGTTTCTTTTCTCTTATAAGGACGATTTACCTGAGAGTTTCAACCAAACCACCGCTCAATGATGCAAAACGTCCACTTCCGGTTGACGTCCGTCACTCAAAAACGCTGTTGCTTAAGGTGGCTGAACACAGTTGTGGCAGTTTCTGAGTATATGTCATTTGCCATATTATAGCAAGAGAAGGGTTGCAGCTCACAAGCTGAAACTTGGCAAGTGGAAAATATATTGATGAAAGATTTTGATTCACAGGTAAAATTTGACATTTTCTTAGTTTCCATGGCAACATGAACGATGGAATACAACCTTAAAATTTCACTTTTGCTCAGTTTACAGAAAATTCACTCATTAGATTTTCCTAAAAAATTGCACACAGCTTACTATAATTAATCATTGCCATGTGAAACTTATTTGACCAAGTTTTAACAGAGGGGTTTTAAGATAATCAATAATATAATTGTACTGTAATTATTAAATGTGTCACAAAAATCGTCTGTTCAAATTCCATTTTAAAGTTCTCATTTTTTAAAACACCATAAAAGTAAAAATTCTGCCAAATATCACAAAATTTTAATGAGTAGATTTTGAGAAATCGTCTTCTGTGTACCATTACTTTTTCGCCGCCATGTTTGTTTGTCTAAGTTAAAACACTCACTGTCACGCGAGTTACCGCTGACCGTCCACAAAACTGTGTTCAGCCACCTTAAGCTCCCTATTAGATTACAGGACAACATTCCCGACACGGAGGGCTTAGAAAGGACCGGCATCACCAGTGTTCAAACCCAGGTTAGGTGGGCAGGCCATGTCGCCAGAATGCCTGACAGCCGAATGCCAAAGCAGCTACTGTAAGTAGAACTCTGTCAGGGCAAGCGCTCGGTTGGGGACGGGAGGTCAAAAATGTTTCAAAGACTGCCTCAAAGATTCCCTCGTAGACCTGAATATCAACCCCAGCACTTGGAAGTTGCTTGCCCGGGACCGTCCAAGCAGGCGTAGCAAAGTCACAACTGCGGCCCGTGCGGCAGAAAACCGTCGGACGCAGGAAGCACATACGAGACGCGCCATGCGCAAAGCCAGAGCAACCCCCACCTCCACTGTAGAACCAGCACACCGCGTGTCCCTTGGGCCTGGCTGTTGTTTTTTTTGCTGCTACGTGTGAGTGGCTTGGGTTATTTGTCTCTACTTACTTAAGCAGGGAAGTGCCTGTAAGCAAGCTGGATAGCTAAGTACACTTTCACTATAAATAGAGCATTTAATATGAACTATCTCATGGTGTTTACAACATTACCAGGGCATGAAAAAAAAAAAAATGAATTCTAACTTGTCCTGTGGGCAAGCAGCTCTCATATTTTTCTTGCCCAGGACCACTTCTTGCTTGTCTTAGTCAATGATCTTATTAGAGGATGACTTGCCTGGACCCTTGCCCAATTGGGTAAGTACCGCAAATCCTCTATTAAGCCCTCGGAGAGCTTGTTTATTACAAACCCATTTGAGGGGGCGCTTAATAGAGACGGGGGCTTATTTGAGAGGGTGGGCTTATTAAATTTAGAAAAGACGATGGTATTAGTTCTCCATAAAAAAACCTAGAATACAACGTGTTCTCGAGCTATCTCGGCCCAGTCCTATCTCGTTCACAACAACATGTTTGCGATCGTAAAGCTGCGAGGTAAATGGGGAGAAAAAAATAGTATAGTTATAACATGTTCATAAGAAATGGCATTTTTTTTACGACGAAAGAAAAAGTCTCTTGGTGAATGTCATGTTATGTAACGCATTCTCGACTCACGTAACAGCATTCCTTGACACACGTCGAGTGCGCAGGGGTTTCGCCGCAGTTTGCCTCAGTTTTTGCGGTCATGAAGACAAGCAAGGACGTAAAGTACAAACAAAAATATTGCCGACCTCATATTTACTAGAAAAGATACATATTTGGTGTAAAGTTTTGAACACTTTGCTGTGTCTTGATACGAGTACTTGACCTTCATGTTTACATTAGTGTTAAGCTGCAGGTTACGATAAAAGCCTGGATTTGACCTTCTTTTTGGCTATACATTGAGGTACAATTTTCCATCTTACTTTTTTCAATTACGTGCGTATCACTGTGGGACTTGGAATCGCCTGAATTAAACGTACCTGGGCTGAACGATTTGTTTTCGAATTCACCGTGTCGCGCCGAACCTCATAACTGTTAAGTCAGAGAGGTCAAATTTCACTTAAGTGCTCCCTGAATTTCGCTTTCCCAAAAATTCATTTCACATGTTGCCCAAAGTTTTGAACCCATATTTCGAAAGCTTAAAGATTGCTTTTTAATGTGAGATATCTATTTCTTCTTAAAACGATGTATCGGGTTGAATTTTAGGCCTTCGAATTTCGACAAAATTTTGGTCGGGTGAAATCCTCAAAATTGTTCGAGTATCTTAAAATCCGTAAAATATTCTGGTTGCAATCAATTGAAGCATATTACCACTCAAAATGTATTTTGAAATCCCTTTAATACGATGAGAAGCATCGTGAATTGAATGATGTTTGAATTAGACTAAAATCGAGCTTTTTTCGTTACCCTGTCTCGCGTCCCGAAAAAGCGGCCCGGTGGAGGCCGTGAAGCGGTCAATCTTTACACTCGCCGTATTGCCAAAATATTTAACCGATGAAAGTAAAATTTATATTTTCATTACTACGGTACCTAGGGTATTCCACTGAATTTTTTTTGGATTTTTCGAAATTTTTATTTTTCCCACCCCTGGTCGATATTTACAGACAGCCGCTCTTAAGTGCAAGAAGTTGGAGGTCATGCAGCCGAGGATCAATAACAAATCCGAACTTCTAGTTGGTAAATAAACCATCCCGGATCAGTCCACAGGAGGTTTTACAGTTGTGATCGATTAATTCAGTCTACCATTTATTAGTGAAGAATTATTAAGGAGAGGGGAGGGAAGGTGAGAGGGGGGCATATAAACTTTCTTCCCCTGAAAAGGAGGGGGGCTTATTAGAGGGAGGGGGCTTATTTGAGAGGGGGTGGCTTAATAGTACCCTGCGAGCAGTGGTTTCTCCAGGCCGAACGCTACGAGAGAGAAACCACTGCGAGCAACCGTTTGATTCTTTGATCGAGCCGCCGTCCAGCGCTGTGGACGAATAAATTAATTTTGAACAGGTAAAACCTGTTTCGAAACAAGTTTAGGCTCTCGCGCATTTGCTTACGTTTATAATTGCTGTCCTTAAAACGAGCCCGCTGTAACCAAAGAGGAATGGAAAAAGCGTTGTCTTCCGTCCTGCAGGGCTTAAATTCTTTGGGCATAAGTAAGTTGACAAAGGAACAGCGACAGGCACTTTTTCTTTTTTCGAAAGGTAAAGACACATTCGCCGTACTCCCTACGGGGCATGGTAAATCCTTGATCCATCAAATGGCTGTTCTTTTGGCTAAGGAAATAAACAAAGACCGACCAGTTATCATTGTTATTTCTCCTCTGAAGTCATTAGTCGCGGACCAGATAAGAGAGTGTGGACGTTTTGGTCTTTCATCTTACAAACTAGAAGCTGAAAACGTTGAGTCATTGAAAAAGGAATGCAATTTCGACATTATTTTTGCAAGTCCAGAAGTTTTTGAATCGTTCGCTTTGAATCGCTTTTGAATCAAGAGGAAGTGACGTCGTTTGACGTAGGCGTCACGTGCACGCGCATGCTCGATGGAAAATCAAACGGTTGCTCGCAGTGGTTTCTCTCCCGTAGCGTTCGGCCTGGAGGAACCACTGCTCGCAGGGTAGCTTAATAGAGGATTTACGGTAAGCTTTAAAAGTTACTTGCCCAGCAAGAATACCTGCTACTACTACGGCGCTTTTTTCGAGACCTGATCACATACCAGAGTTCTGTCTTTTAACGTCTGGCATATTTCTTTCATTTCCTTGATTGACTTGGCAGTTCCTAGTTTGTCCCTCATATCTTTATTTCTGTCGAGGCTGCAAACAAAGGAGAAAACTTCGTGAATAACAAAAGTCTCACACCTCGAAGAAAACAGTTTATGTAAAAGTGCAATACGATAACAACATGTGAAAATCTAAAATGCAGAACATAAAATAATGTCGAATCGATGCAAGGGAATGTGTATAACGGTTTACACGTAGCACAACAAACAAGACAAATGCTGATTATCGGTTGTAACTTGTAAATCAAAACACCAGTTTTGAATTATAAAAATCCGTACTTGGCGGGCTCCAAGGCTGAGGGGTATAGAACAAAAAATAATAATTACAGTCGAACTTCCAGTAAGTGACCACCCAAAATGCGAAGATTAAGAGGTGGTCGTTTACAAGAATCGAACCACAGGAGGTTTTTTCCGTGTTTGTCACATACTTTTTATGGAAGATAATTTATGGCATGCAATTTCTAATTTGCAATATGTGTCGTTCCACGTTGTTGCTAAAAATTCTTCTCATACTCTCAATAGCATAGTACATACAACGAACATAGAGATCACACCATGCGTCAAAGAGGTTGTTTACAAGAGGGTAAAAACAATGGAAAATTACTAAATAGTCAGCACGGAAACGTGGTCGCGGTCGCTTACAAGAAGTGGTCCTTTAGGAGAAGTTCCAACTACAGGGCTTAGACTGGGAAAATTTTGGTGTTTTGGATGGGGGTGATCATTCGAGGGAGGCGATTAATCGAGGGACGGCTATTATTCGCAGAAATAAGGAGGTAGTCGCTTACCAGGGGTGGTCGCACATGGAGGTTTAACTCTATTCATCCCTAAGGCCCGGTTCAGACGCCGAACTTTTCATGAGCCGAACCTAATACATTGAATTAAGTACATGAAAAGTTCGGCGTCTGAATCAATTACGAATGCCTGTTTCAATTTGGAACGGCTCAGCCGTTCTTTTCGCCTGGCCCGGCCGGGAATTTCGTCTTTGGAGCGACTTTGGAACGGCTTTGATTCAGACGCCGAACTTTTCATGTACCGAACCTAATGCATAAATTATTATAACGTATTTTGTAAGTAGTTAGACCGAAATGAGCATTTTTCTCGTTTTGAATTTAGTTCGGCTGGAATTAAGATCGGCGTCTGAATCAATTCAGCCGGTCTAAATGATTTGGGTCGGCCTTAATTCGAATTAGGTTCAGCTCACGAAAAGTTCGGCGTCTGAACCGGCCTAAGTTTCAACGCGATTTCTTTTGTTCTACACCCCTCAGCCTCGGTGCAAAGTATGAATTTGACGAAACTGGCCTATTTACTGTATCTATTCGATTAAACGCTGCTGATTAAACTGCCACATAAATGCCAATGTTTAAAATCACAAAATTGTCACTGATAGAATTACAATAAATGAATCTTATGTTCTGAAGTAGGACTTCAAAATTCGTGAGGTCAATGCTTTAGTTCTTCTTTTTGTAGTCATTTTTCCCTAACGTCTGATTTGGTATGCAGATTTTATAATAGGAATAAGCGGAACCACTAAATAGTCTTTAGTAGCTATATTGTATTTGTACTTGTGATAACTACCTTTTATATCAGAACCTGTTTAGGCTAACTTGGAAAAATCCAGGTTCTTAGTCGCGGGGTTTTACTGTATGTACAGTACACATAAACTCATGGCTTTAAAGAAAAACAAATAAACACACATTTACATACACCATTTCGTTGTTTTTGTACAAGTATGCACATTTGACTGAAAGATTGTTTGACTCTTCTGAAACATAAACTGAGCCATGAGTACAGTTTTACGCGGTTTGGTGAGATTGTTCTGTCAGCTTATTTTCGAGAAGTTATACATGCCTCTCAGAATACATGCCCCGAAAAACGGGATTGCTTATGAAAATCGCGAACGGATCATAAGAGCGTTCGAAGATGAAGAAGAGGATTACCTACTAGCAGACATCGGTTGTGCAATGAGCAATCAAGCAAATAGTTGTCTGAAGGCGGCCATCAAAGCAGATATGATCTCGATTAAGGCCTGACGTACGACAGTCCGGGCCACAACCAGAACTGGAAATACGATGACGTCACCAAAGTTTTCAACATGGCGCCGGGGAGATCATGATGCAATTTCTTTAGAACTCGGAAAGTTAGAGAACGAATTGAAAGGGCCAGGAAACTGGAAGATGAACTGCTCACTGTTAGACGATGAAGACTACGAAGAAGATATAGCCAGGATGATTCCACTTTGGATAGCGGAAGGACAGAAAGAATTCACAGATAATCGAATGATATGGGATTGGATTAAATATAACATAAGAGCTCATGCTATTCAATACTCTAAAAGAAAGGCAAAAGAAAGGGGGAAGAAGGAACATGACCTTCAGGAAGAATTAACCAAAGCAAAGAGTAAACTTGAAAGTAATCCAAATGAGCATAACAAAACCTATTATAACGTAGTTCAGGAGAAGTTGGAGTCGTTTTACGAAGAAAAAACCAAAGGCGTAATAATACGAGCACGGGCTAGATGGCATGAACATGGAGAGAAAAGCACAAAATATTTTTTAAACTTAGAAAAAAGGAACCACGTTAAAAAGCATATAAGAAAACTGTGCATAAATGGTAAAATTACAACGGATCCGCACTGCATACTAAAAGAACAAGAGCGTTTTTACAGAGAATTGTACAAAAGCAGCATTAATAGTCCCAATATAGTGCAAATGAATGCTTCGAAAAAGGAGAAATGTCACGCTCACAAAAACAGGCTGTAATTACTCTGCTTGAGAAAAGCGGAAAAGATCGCGCTCTCCTCGAAAACTGGCGGCCAATATCTCTTGTTAATGTAGATACGAAAATTATGTCCAAGGTGATCGCAGCAAGGGTTAAAAAGGTGTTACCCAGTATCATTCACTACAACCAGACTGGTTATGTTAAAGATCGTTTCATTGGTGAAGCAATACGTTCTATTTTCGACATTATGGACTTCACAGCTAAGGAAAACATCCCAGGTTTACTGCTGTTTATAGATTTTCAAAAAGCTTTTGATAGCGTGGAATGGGAATTTCTCATTGAGAGTCTTAAAAGGTTTAACTTTGGTCGAGACTTCCTTCAATGGGTGAAAACCTTTTATAACAGCATTCAAAGCTGTGTTATAAACAATGGCGTTAGTTCTAACTTTTTTACTCTGGAACGCGGTGTTAGGCAGGGTGATCCACTCTCTCCTTACTTATTTATAATTGCTGTAGAAACTTTAGCAATTGCTATAAGGCAAAAAGAGTCAATTAAAGGAATTACAATAGGAACTGAGAAAACTAAGCTTTTACAGTTTGCAGACGATACAACCGCTGTGTTAGCTGACACAAGCTCGGCTGCAAGATTATTTGAACTACTTAACAAATTCGAAATTCTCTCTGGACTCAAGATTAACTGTTTAAAAACTGAAGGCATGTGGATTGGATCTAAGAGACATTATAAAGAAAAACCATTCGGTATTAAATGGCCGGACGAGCCAATAAAAGCTCTAGGTGTATATTTTACTTATGACCAAAAATTGCTTAAAGAAAAGAATTTTATAGAACGACTGGATTCAATTAAAAAACTTATTAATATATGGTCCGCTAGAGGCCTGTCGATATACGGTAAGGTGACAATAATCAAATCTTTTCTTATCCCTAAGTACATTTACATTTGTTCGATCCTTCCAACTCCCAAGGAATTGCTAAAAGAATTGAATAAAATACTGTTTAAATTTCTCTGGAAAGGTGTAGATAAGGTAACAAGAGCTTCAGTTATAAACGAATACGAAGAGGGAGGGCTAAGAATGGTTGATCTCGAGTGCATGGTTAAATCATTGAGATTGGCTTGGTTAAAACGTATCTTCAGTGGGACTAATGGAACTTGGAAAAACTACCTACAACACATACTGAGCTCTGTTGGGGGATTGTTCTTTTTTAACTGCAACTACAATATCTCGGAGTACACAATCCCTTCTCAATTTTATCAGGAACTTTTGTTATGGTGGTCGCAATTTCGTGAAACGTTTGCCACTGAGGAAGACTGGAAAACGATAATCTGGAATAACAAAGAAATAAAAGTAGAAAACAAGCCGGTTTATTATAAACATTATGTTAATGCGAGTGTCATTTGCATTCAGGATCTTTTATTTAGTCTGAACAGTACTGATTCTTATAATCAACTGTCTAAAAAAATAATTAAAAAAATAAAAAAAATTAAAAAAAAAACATGGCGCCCAAACCAAGGGACACGACCCAGGGTCACTTTTTAGCTCTTTGCTACGCTTAGAAATGACCTTTTCCCACAGTACGTTAAGAGCTGCGCTTTTGAATGATGAGGAAGCACATGAGTGGGAAAAAAAATGGCAACCGGCGAGGTTTGCGTGTTGTCATAGATCTACGTGACAAGGCGAAAAACATCTGAAGATAGAAAGGAGTGTTCCAAGTTTTTGATCTTTGATAAAGATTTTTTTTGAAATCTACATAAAATTTGCTTGTTGATGGTGGTTTTGTTGTCGTAGTGCAAAGCATTTTCACATAGTGCTGTGCTTTTCAATTTGCAATAGTGAGTTGCGCCTTGTGCGAATTTTTGTAACGCCATGTTCGTTTTATGTTCTATTGCAGTGTGATGAAAAAGCACGTTGTTTTTTTGGCATAAAGATGCTGGTTGGGTGACAAAACTTTATCGAAAACCGGAACTGTCCAGATTGCGTTAGTTGGTCCATAGAGGAATGTAGTTTCGCCACACGGGATTGTTGTTTGACCGATCGAGCAGACCTTACAGTTGGACCGACATTAAGCTCCGAGAAGTCGGGCCGGGTATTCTGAAGTATTGCTACCAACTGAACACCTAAGTAAGTGTACTTTGCTTTTATAGTGCGACATATTGCATTATTTCAGAAGATAACAAAACGGTAAATGTCAGGAAAGACTGGACCTTGCTGTTAGAAGTCAAACTTACAACCTCACCACATGCGAGAAATGATGTGTTTTCATGTGTAGTTAAGTAAAATGTTGTTGCCCACGATAGTACTAATTTTAACACATGGCACAGTCGCAGTAGACTCTTACCAAAATTGTTAATAATAAAAAATAATTTATAGTTGCTCTACTGCAGCTATATGCGGGAAAAGCAATAGCCTTGTGGTTAGTTGGTTAGTGGGCTTCAATCCACTTCGAGCATTCCAGGAATGACAACTGGCTGACACCTGGCTGCTGTGACTAGACACTTACTCTAACAATGCCTCACTCCAGTAATAATATTACATTTGGAAGTTTGGGTGGCACACATACATGTAAGAATAAAACCCTAGTATTCAACTGTGAGGATCATTTCCACTTTCACAGATTCTGTTGTTTTATTTTTTAAAAAGATTTTTCTAATCAGACACAGAAGGAATTTAGCAATATTACTGAAAATAAGAGCTACTTCAAGGCCGTACAGCACAGAAGTGACAGCTAACAGTAACACTCTAGATGCATTTCAGTACAAAACCAACAACAATAAAGATGGTAGGTCCTACACTTGTGTCTACAATCATTCCCATGCGCCTCAGAGTTTTACTAATATCGCAGGCTCTTAACAATATCAATAACAACTAAAAATATTCTATTTTCTTTTAAGAATAAGAACGGAGGAACCAAAGTGACCTGCAAAACCCACTACTACACAGAAGTGGATGAAACATATCACTACAAATCATGTTTCCATACTAATTAGGTCCATGGGGTCTTTCATTGATGGATTTCAAGACATGGATATAAGAATAAGTATAAAATTCAGTTTGATACATGTAGTTTTTGTAAGAAGGGTTCAAAAGAACACTTGGTCAAAAACTTTATATTATTTGTCGCTTATTAAACAAAAACCTCAATGCATTTAAATCTGGAAGCTTTTGTTTTGGTCTGTTGTATCTGTCTAAATCTATTTGACCAGTCATTTGTGGGTATTGATATTCTGAACTCCCTGTAGCCTCTTTCTAGTATTTTGGTAGTATCTGCTTGACTTCTTATGGGCAATTGCTTTGCATAAGTCGTTGAGAGGGAAATAGCAGGAGGAAATGGGGAGAATTTGGCAAGGGTGGCTTTAACAAAATAGTGACATCTTCCCTATGATATGAAAAAAAATATAGCTATCATTAAAATCAATATAAGTGTCCATCCTGACTGATGGTTTGTGTCGAGTGAGAGTATAATATATTATTACTAACTTCATAATTATTTTTTCTTGCAGCTTATGACAATGAAACTTTGAAAGAGGAAAATGCAGTTGTGATACGATAGGGGAACCATAATAAAGTGACTGTTTTATACTGAGTGGTGTTATTTGCTTAACCTTTAGTGGAATGATTGTAACCTATGCTTGTGTACAAAATACAAATCTTACAACAAACTGATATGTTAACAGAAGAGGAGAAGTATCTTGGGATGTTAAAATGTTATATGGTTTTTCTAGAAATCAAAACTGTAGTGACATACAATTTTTAAAACTGAACAATTAATAAACATTCACATGTTGATTTCCTACTTTCTTATTATAAGCAAGGAATTCATACAATCTGGGTCACCCTGAATATGTCATGAGAACTTGCTTAAGGTACCTGAAACATCATCTTCTGATCATAACTGAAGCACTTCAAACAAAAAGAACTTAACAAAATAAACTGCCCTTATTCAAACGATGTAGCCTGTTTGTCGATATAATATTCGCTATCCCAGTGCACTTTGAAATAAGAATGTCGGGAAAAATTTACATTTCCTCAACAGCCCTTGTGAAATCAGGCAAATCAAGGCCAAAATTACACTTGTTTAGGGTATATATGCACGCTATAAGGTTGCGTTCACTTTCCTAGGCTCTCCCGATTTTATCATGTGAATGCAGTGCGAACTTCACTCTGGAACTCTCTCCTCCGCAGAGGCTCCCGCTGGGTATCCCTATAAAATAGCAATAATCGAAAAAATTGAAAGCTCTAAGGGCTATTGCTTTTAATAATAGTAATTTACACGTAAACGGAGAGATATATGAATGTTTGGTCGGACGCTATTATTTTGAAACACATAAAAAAATGAATGAATCACTCAGAGTAGTCCATTTCTTGGTACTGAAAGGCAAAAAGTGTAAAATTAAACAATAATCTAATAACGTGGCGCATTCACGTATAGCCCGCCAAGAGAGCCTTAAATTGAATAAACAACAGTTTTACATTTAACCACATGAAAGAAAAATAATAATAGTAATAATAGCAGCCACAAGAATGGTTATTTAGTCTTTTTTGTCTGCTTCACAACGCCTGCTCAAAGATAGATTTAGTGAACACTGACGTCCAGCTGACAAGCCTAATATTAAATCTAGAGAAAAAAGCCCAGCATCCCTCAACTCATTCTTTTGATATATCCTTGTCACCCTCACACTGACATGCAGTTAATTTCACTTGAAACCTGAAAGGTTAAACCTTTACCCTTAAACCTAGTCGCGTCAACTAACGTGACGAAATGTTATCTGCAATTCATAACATGGGCTTCATGAAATTGCACTGGTATACACATGGTGGGGTCTAGACAAAACAAAAACTAAACAGAAGACCACCTGTTTCCCTTGCGTTCAATTAAACTACCAAAACTTGGTTTTGGTCAACATGTAGTTGGTCTAAGCACGATTTGCAAGTCAAATTTATAGCAAACTGGAAGCCATTCAAATATGTGAGCGTGGGCCATATTGGCATCTTTTAGGTATACCACACCAAAGAGTAAAAACTTAACACGACAGATAATAAAGTAATTGCCGGAGACCTGACGAGAAATAATTAAAAGTTTATGTTCAGGTTTAAATTCATAGTTCATGCCTGCCGCACATTAACGAAATTAGTTGGCCTACAACCAGCGTTAAGATAAAATGTATCATTCATACTTCATACATTCCTTATTCATTATATGACTCCTTTATGCTTAGGCAATTAAAAATAATTAATAGCAACTTTTTTGGAGATCTTCCCACAAATTCTTCCTACAGCAAGCCGATGTAAACTGGTAGCTATACTGTTAAGCGCATTTTTTATTGTTTCCTTTCTAGAGTTAGGGAAGCTTTGTTAGTTCTGTTATTGCTTTTGTTTATATCATATTGTTTCACTGTTTATCTGTAAATTTGAGGAGATAGATCTCTGTGGAAACGCTGCAAATCAATCATTGATGTGAAATAAATGGAATAATTCATGTTGAACTGCGGTTATAGATGAGAGTGAAGAATGATCATCGCAGTGAATTTTCCAATTTAAGCAATTGGAAAGAAGAAGCCTGAAAAAAATCAGGCCCTGATTTTTTTCAGGCTTCTTCTTTCCAGTTGCTTAAATCAATCATTATTATCATTTTATCCTATTTATTGTACCTGCCATAGCAACCACTTGCAACGTCAATCACTTAATGCTGAGGTCACGCCACATCAAATGACACGAGCTGTCGAACGTTACATTTTTAAACGTCGCGCAATCGGAAAAAACCGGCACTGAAACCCACTAGCATCGGGGTTTGAAACATTACCGTTCGTGATTTTGCCTTTCGATTTCAATCTGCAAAAGATGGAATGGAAATTGCTGCAGTATTTGCCAATAACATTAACTGTAACATGGCTTACGTTGTCCAATGGTAAGTAGCTGCTCCGTAGGTCATGTTTACAGACTTAAATAATTACAAGTAGGAGATGGGAAAAGACGCAGAGAGACGGTGGACTTTAAATCGCAAAATTTTATCCTTAAAGCGAGTTGACGTATAAACCACACTTTTACAACTAAGTCCGAGTCACTATTTAACTGGTTCTGGTTCGCTGGCATGCATATTCTTTGGTCACGATACTTCACGAGATATATTTCTTATCTCCGAAAAATTCCGGCATTTTTCAAAGTCACTCACGTTGTATAAGTTCTCTCACTAAAATTCGTATCAAAGATGAATCCAAAGTTTTGATGCAATTTTCAAACAAACTTTACATTTGAAGCGGGTAGTAATATAGTTTGTATTTTGCATATTAAATTAGTGGGCGATATAACTATTACATGTCTCTCACGGTCAGTTTAAAGGCTCAGAGGAAAATAATAGACAAGAGACAGACGGTAATAAATAGTCTGGAAATTTTATATTTTGCTTTCTACAAAACAAGATGAAGACAATGAAAATATCGGGCAGCTGTAATCACAAGTCGACCACTCAAGTGTTTCATTTCACTGACCAAAATCAAACAAAATGTCAGCTGTAGCTCTCGCATCAATTTAATATTCTAGAACACTATGGATGACACTTTTCGCCCTCAGAGCCGCAGGCGACTCGACTCGTATCACTTAGCACAGTCACACTGACAAGAATAACGCCCACTACCCCTCAAAAACCACAAGCAGTGGTGATGTTATTTCTGGCGTAAGCGAGAAAGCAGCGGACTTTCAAGCGCTTTTCTAGCAAAGCGACAAATTAAAACGATACGTTTTACTTTCAAAAACTATAGGATCTTTTTGTGCGGCTATCTTGACTACGGCTGATTGCGCTGCATTTATACCAAACAAAACAAAATCTAATACTGCGGCCATATTTGGAACCATTTAAGAAAGTATCCAAAGCTATTATATATAGCCATGACACAAACATTTATTATCAATGAATGTTACTGCTTCAATGGAAACTCGTGGTAGTCAAGTATATCAAGGCGACTCATCCCTTTTACTTTTGATTGTGAGGGCTCCCGCCACGTGCCCAAATTACCTCTTATAATCTCATGGTGTATTGAATTACCTTTATCAAGAGACTATGACCTAACAACGTTACGTTATGACCATCAGCGTCACCATCCTCTACTTTAAGCACATAGAGAAATTTTGAAGAGACGGTGACTTAATTTAGCAACCGCTGGTTGGGTGAAATATAGCTATCAAAAAACGTGCAACGTGGCGACGCGACTACGCCCTTTGGAAGCCTCATTTTAAGAGTCCTAAGAACTGTTTTCAGCATAATGATCTGCACTGATGAACTCAAACTATGTTTACAAATGGAAACAAATTCTTCCTGAATGAGTAGTTTTTGAAAGTACAGCCTTTTATGCCATGTGACTGACTTGTGGCCGCAAAGAGATCAAGCCGACACGCGTTTTTCTTTTGGTAAACGATCGTTACCACTTTTCCTACGACACTTATTTTTTTTTTGATCTGTCATTGAAAGTGATGTTAATCAGATAAAAAGAAAGAAGTCTCAGAATTCAACTTGACCTTACGTATACCTATACAATCTCGCTCCCTAACCACTACACTGCCACACCGCGATCACCACACGACGTGACATTACGTGACATGACCACATGAACAATACATGTACCGACATCACCACATAATAGGGAGCTTAAGCAACTACGACGACGACCACAACGACGACTTCAAAAAAACAATAGGTTTAATGATCAAAACAACAGCTCTGCACGTGCATCACGCTTTTTAGTACATTTCTTTGACGTCCACTGCACGACTACGACGTGAAACTTCCTAATTTGCCGTTTTATGGAGGACGTGAACATACGACGACGAATTTCCTTCCACTTTTACAACTGAATAAAATCCATAAGAATTCAACTCCATGAAAAGTCGCCTGCATTTGACATATTGAGCGGGTCCAAATAGACGCGATTAAGTTTGAAAGAACGCAAATTCATTTTTTTAACAACGTTTTCACTGTTGTCGTCGTCGTCCTTGCTTAAGGTCCCTAATAACCAACCAACCACGAGTCAACAATAGTTTCCGCAACACAAAGAAACATCCTAAATTTTCGAAAAATGCAGGTAGACATTTGCAGTAAACAAAGGTCAGGAAGTTAGGGCGAACAGGTGCGTTTACAACGTGCAATTCTATCTTTTTCGAACCATACTAAAGCGCTTTCGTTGTCATCGGAAAAGCATCGATCGATTCGCGTCCACACCAACGTTTTGATGCGTTTTCGACTGTCAACACCAAAACGTTCGAAAACGATAAAATTGCACGTTGTGACTTAATTTGAACTCCATGCACATGCTACCAACACACGCGCCTGCGATATTTTCGGTCATGGTTTTCATTTGATCCGTTGTCGACCGTCCACAAACAACACGATATGTACGCGTTTTCGTTTTGATCCACTTCAAGAGCGTTTTCATCGAAAACGCTCATTGTAGTAGTGTTGACGGAAGGGCTAAAAGCATCGAATGTATGCGTTTTCAAACGAAAAAAGCGTTGGCCTGGTTTTCACTAGTGCACAAGCATAAGCACAAGGACATACGCCCTCGCAGAATGGCAAATTTGACTCAATTCTCGATACCAGGCCTCCTCAACCCAATGATAAACAAGATGGCGGACGAAGGGTCCGCCATATTGCTTTTGATATGTTCGCATGAGGTCTGGGTCAAAGTGACCTATGATTGGTCCAAGGCCTTGTGCTTATGCTTGTGCTTACGTCGACCCCGTTTTTCACCAGTCAAAGCTACGACATAAGCATAAGCACAAGCACAGGAAGAACGAACTTGTCCGTTTTTCTTGTGCTTATGCTTACGCTTATGTCGACCCAGTTTTCACTTATTTACACGTGTGCTTGTGCTCATGCTTATGCGCTAGTGAAAACCAGGCTTTAGTGTGGATGCGAATCGGTCGATACGTTTTCGATGACAACGAAAACGCATACTTTTGAAAACGCATTAGTGTGGACAGGGCCTTAGTGTGGACAGTCGAAAACGCATCAAAACGGTAGTGTGGATGTGTGGATGTGTGGATGTGTGGATGTGTGGATGCGAATCGATCGATGCGTTTTCGATGACAACGAAAACGCATACTTTTGAAAATGCATTAGTGCAGACAGGGCCTAACCCTTTTGCTTTTTTGCCGTTGCCATCGTGACAATTTAACTCCCTATCCCTTTCCTTTCAACAGGTCCCAGATTTAGCGAGGGTCTGGTATGTTACATATGTCACTCAAACATTTCCTGGGATGCCTGTCATAAAGAAGTTGACAGATTCAACTGTCCGGATGCCCAAGTGTGTGCTAAAGAACATGAAATACGGCATGAACAACAGCAAAGATTTACTAAGTTTTGTGCAAACGCAGATGCCTGTACAGACCATCACTGCAAGGAAGAGGGAAGAAAATGTACAGTAGACTGTTGTCATCAAGACCTGTGTAATGAGGCGTCCACGATAGCAACCAGCCGAACAACGCTTGTCTTTTTTGCCCTGTTAGTAAATGTTATTTCCAAGTTTTGCTTGTTTTGAATACGCTATCTTTTAAACGTTATTTCACGACTGTGTAATTCACTAGACGAAACGTGCAGTAGTCGTGGTTGGGTGCTTGAGGCGCTAAACTGGAAATCCGGAAATCCGGACAGTTTCTGGCCTTGGGTAACGCTTATAAAATCATCAAGCAACTGGACGACCTGCTACGGAACTCTGGGACTGTCAAGTTCAATCTGCAATAGGCGTATCTTTGCTGACGTCATTGTTTACATTTTACCCTTTTTACGCAATTTATGTTTATATTTTGAGTACTGTAAAAGCAAAAGCACTAGAGCTAACCACTCGTTTAAGATCCAAACGAAATCAGCAAGAATTAATGCCTTCAAGTATTCCTTCTTTGTTAGAATCATTAAGGAATGGAATAATTTGCCAAACCATGTGCTCGGACACGATATCAACGACATTAATGCAAACAGGTTTAAATCAAACCTTAAAAAGTGGATGAAGATTCATTAATTGTATGCCACAGTACCTAATATTATAGACATCATAGATATTTTAAATTTTAAATTTTGTTAATTTTTTACGTAATAGATATTTTAATATTTTAAACCTTAGATTGTAATTTTAGTGAGGGGACCTAAATAGGGATAACCTCATGGTCCACCTTTTCAAATACTCTTGTACTCTGTATCTGAATATTTGAATAAAGTATAATAGGCCATTTCCGAGTTCCAAAAGATCTCACTTTCAAAACGAGGCTAAGTGCGAAACCTTTGTTGTGAAAATGAGTTTTATTTCCATGACAATTAAAAATCATTTTCATATCAATGGCTCCGCACTTAACCTCACTTTGAAAGTGAGACTTTTTGGAACTCGGAAATGGCCTATTATTTATGCAATTTGTAGCTCTTAGCAAGCAATATTGAAGGAAGTATCAGTCCTTCTCAAACTCATTAATGATTCATACAGAAAATACAAAGGAAATTAATGTTTAATGAGTGTTTGGAAACCAGATGAAAAACTGCTCGTTTCTGCACCCTTAATTTCTCCACCTAAAATCATTTCGTTTGAGAAGTAATATCAAGCATTCGACACAGTGTTTCATCACCAGATCAAACACCTTGAAATTCGTCAAAAATACTCCGCTGCGCGTCGTATTTTCAACCCTCTTCTCGGTGTTTGATCTGGTGATGAAACACTGCGTGTTATGCTTGATCTATTACATCAACAACTGAGAAATTACTGGGTGGCAAAAAAGTTCATGAGCCATACAATCTTTGTAAAATTTCGAGTTTTTAAAAATGAATCTCTCCGAAACCATTCGGTATATCGAGCTCAAATTTTCACGGATAACTGAAATTATTATGCTCTCTCCACATTCAGAGGATTTATTTTATTAGATCCATCAGAAAATGATAAGCATATGTAAAATATGGCACTGTAAGATACTCATCCTGGCGGATAACTTCATTTTATAGGTCCACTTACTACTCCAATTAGTGAAAAAAGGAGGAGTTTTAGAAAATGAAGCGTCACAATACCTCTTTTACTTTCTTATAGCGAAGCACCATGGGTAATAAAATTTGGTTTTCCAGGAATCCAACAAATTTTGGTTGTGAAAAAATTGTCTGTCCGTACGTACATCCTATTCATGTTAGTGAATTTGAACTGTCACACTTACTAACTTGGAGTCCAAGGTATATGTTGCATTTACTTTATTATTTCAGTTTATTTTTTTTTCCTTTGTTTCAAATTCATTAGAATATATTTGATTACCATACCCAAAAATAAAGGGAAAACAAAAATTGACTGAAACAAAAAAGAATTAAATGCAACATATATATCTGTTAAACTTGATACTGGTTATCCGCTGACTAGTGTCACCTGACCGTATCGAGGGCTCAGGTGTACAACTCATTGAGGTTATGTGTTTTTAAAAGTTCTCCGCTGACTTGTTATTGGTTTTTAACTGATTGCAGGCTCAGGCCTTATTTTTAGGAGGAGTTCCGTTTGCTTCTTGCTTATGGTAAATGTTGAATTACTGCACATAGACTTTTCTGAAACGATCGCTCGAGAGATTAGCTTTTGGACTTGGCTAAATAACAGTTATTCAGTTCAGTGTCACTGGCTAGTAGTGGATATTTCCTTGCCGCCTTGCAGCTCGGTAAATATCCCACTAGCCACCTGAATTTCAGTGAATAATTGTTCTATATTACATACCCCTTGTTAACCGACAGTGAGGTCATTACAGGAAAATCTCAGACCTAGGCCTTGATGTATTCACCGAACGATAGGGAGATTAATACGTAAGAATACATCAAGATACATCGAGGCTGGGTACTTATTCACTTTTCCTCCGTGCAGGATGGGCGCTTATTCGAAGTGGGCGCTTAATTGAATAAATACGGTATATGAATAATGTATACCTGTTTAATTTATAATGGTTTTATAAATGACATCTTAAGCAGATGAAGAGCCACTCAGCGATAAGCTGAAATAAAGACATTATTATTATGAATGAAAGGCAGTGCGTACACGTTAAGGTTGAGCGAGGTTCAACGTTAACGCGCGATCTTCCATTCATTCCCTCTACTCTACTTACGCACGTACATTTTACGTGCCTCCGCACGTAAAAATTGCACGACAATGAAAAACCGTCTTAAATGGAGTTCTCGTCGTAATCAGACTTCGAACGTTAGACCAAAAACAGCGTTCTGATTCCGCTTACAACTCTGTCTCTCAACTCTTACGATCAGTTAAAAACTAAGTGACTGCAGTTGTCAAGCGGAAGCGAAAAAAAACTAAACCAATCACTAAGCGTGAAGGAGAAACGAGAAACCTTGGAGAAAAGAAAACACATCTCTCCAGTAAAATGACACTAGTTCCTGGCCGACGAAACTATTACATAAGATCGACGCCAAATGGGCCAGTCTAAGATGGCGTCCAAACTCGAGATATCGTTTAGCATCGCCATGAATACGCGTGATCAAACGACCCAAATTAGGAGTGTTCTCCTTTGTTGAACGCAGTTATGCGGCAGTAAACAGGTATCAGGTGTCCATTCAATAAAGCTTTCACCAAAGTAATTTACTAGACAGGCTATTGTTCTCAGACTCTAACACCATATTGTAAAATACACTTGAGTCAGCTGCGTTCTATGCGAGCAGAAGATTGGGTACAAATGTCTAAAATCGAATGGATTTGATTGGGTAGCCTGCGTGGCTACACTAAAGATCAACTTCGAGATATTGAACCAACCAAAAGGAAAAGGAAATAAAATATTCATATGCATACGCCATTGCGCTCTTGACGGCACCAAATAGGTTCTCCGAGTTGGTCCATTAATTTAATTGTTAATTATTCTCCCTTGGAACTGGAAACGGATCTGTTTTGGATGGGAAGCGAAGGAAACAAAATTAAGAATCATAAATTACAATGATGGATAAAAGCCAAGAACTGCCTTGGTTGCCAAAATCTGTATCAATATTCTTCACTCCGCAGTTTACATATATGATTTTCATATATTCAAAACTTCAATAAGGGTACGAATATGTTAAGAAATCTTAGTTGCAGTTCTGTCTGGATCATTTACCTTCAAGCAAGTCTTCAGTAAATATCTGATAATAATAATAATTTAAAAACCCCTCCGAGTCTTTAAGAAGGAACCTATCTATCGACTAAGAAAGAAGAAAAAGCCTTTTGCTTTAGGACGTGTCATGAGTTTACAATTAAGGCCAAAACAATGTAATGCATAAAATAGTACTAAACTATGCATGATATTGACGACAAAATATGTCAAGATATTTGAAGTTACTGTACTGTTGTTCGGTAGAGTAAAAACTAGCAAGTGAGTCTCTAGACGTGCCCAAGAGGCAAAGTTAAAGCTTTGCTCTCACACGGGGTAATAAAAAGATCATTAACTTGAAATATTTCCGCATCATGCTAATAATGGCTAACGTATGGAATCGGATTAAATATACGGAAGTTGATGTCACGCAAATCCCTCAAGTCACGTTAAATTGGCCAAGCGAACTTCATGGTGTCAACTTAAAATGCCATTCCCGCAAAAAAGACTGTTTAACAAGCTTGTTTTGAAATACTTCTTTGCAGTTGATAGCTCGAAACCTAGTATGGCCTGAAACGAGACTATTTAAAGCATCGGCAGTGTAGTTCCGAGCTGCAAGGAAGTGTAAAGGTCGGGCGAATTATCAAGAAGATATAAAGACGAGAAGATGAAGTCCAATGCGTTGCGATATTCGATGCTTGCAATATGGCTTCTCGATTTCACGGGTAAGTACACTGTTAACAAAGTTGAAAAACATTAAAATGTTTAAGTGCCTTTGTATTGCAACAATAGGAAAGTGCTCAGATATCTCATACAGTTTGGAGGGAACTGGTATTTCCAATGTCATTTTTATTCGAGGCAAAATATTATTCAGTCAGTAGTGTAAAATTGTTATTCCCTTCGGATCTATTCCTAACCGGGGCCAATGATGATGGTAGAATGTGCCAGCACCTTCCAGATTGTTCTACAAGTTGTCGGCTGGCAAATGAATACGCCAGTCATTTCTCTTGTTATAAAACCCAACATTTAGGTACAAAATTCACGTAACAACTAAACTAAAACGTAGATGTAGGTCACCGCAGGTTTTATCGTCAGACTGTGAATGCAAATTGCGCTTGGGCTGATGCAAATCGGCGACAATAAGTGCTCGACTGAAAATTGCTACTTCATTAACTCATTAGCAACATCATGCAAGCGCGCCATTCCTTTGAAATGTTAAGGTTAACTACAGAGGTAATTTGAGTGTATGATTTTCCTAGCTATCGCTTCTCTTTAAGCCCGCTCTTATTGTTGCTATTATTATTATTACTATTTTAAGTTCAAGCAAAACGAAAGGTTTGGATACGGAAACGCGCACGTCTTGATTTATTTCCGAAAGTCGAAACTGCATACTGGTTCTTGAAGAGTCAATTTACCAGTTCTAAAATTGCTAATGCAGAAAGAGAACGCGAGTTTCGGAAGTATAACACCTAAAATTAGGAATTAATACACTTTCATGTGATACAAATATGACCGGAACAGAAACGCCAATTGTATGTGGGAGTTTTAAAAACGTTCGCTATTTAATTACCAAAAAACTGCCCTGCCTTATATTCCCAGAGGGTGCTTTTGTCCATTTTTACTGAGCCGTTTCTCGAAAGCAATAAGGGTGACCTTTTTCGAGTTTTAGAAGAGGATAATTTTAAAAAATACTCATTCCAATATCCATATTATAACTGTTTGTCTATGCTCTGCGGCTGTCTGCCTAAAAAATTCACATAAATCTCCCCTACTAAGAGGCTCAGAACATCCAACTGGGAATTCCAGCTGCTTAACAATACAAACAATGACATCTAGATCGTTTTTACACCCACTGAATGATGAAGAGGCAGACAAAAATAATAATACCCTTAAGAAATTTTTAATTATGAGTATTTTAAAAATAAAGAAAAAGCAAATACTCATCAATTATAGGCCGTTCCTTTGGTTTTCCGTTTTCAGTTGATGCCTTTTAAAGAGTTAAAGAAAAAACTTTTAAACGACAAAAACAGATCATAGGAACCTCGGTAACTGTATCAATGTTGATTACAAATGCTTTGGTATTAAGCAAACTCTTTTACTGTTCATCCGTCTGGGCAAACACCTCGGATAAAACCCGGAACATTCAGAAATTGTAACTTGTACAGAATTTAGCGGCTAGAATCATCTTAGGTATCAGGAAGTACGATCACATTTCAGCAGACTTAAGACAACTACAATGTCACTTTATTATTATTATTCTCTAGGGATTCTATAATGACATTCAAGTGCATTAATGGCTTGCACCTGATTGCCTTGCCTGTAATTTTCTGAAGTGATCAGATATCCACACTCGAAACACCAGGTCTTGCAATAACGTAAACATCCCCAAATATAGAACAACCAGTGGCCAGCGTCCCTTCACGTATAGAGCAGATAAGATATGGAATTCACTAGACTCTGATCTTAAAGGGGAAGGCAATCTCAGTAAATTCAAAAAGGACGTCAAACTGGCTTGCCTAGCGACCTGAAGCATATAGCACCCGCTACGCTATCATTATGTTGCTTTCATTGTCATATTTATCATTTAGTTAGTCAATCGCATCATAGTTCGTTAGTATTAGCATTAATTTTTATCCTTTCATATTTTTGAACAGCCGTTGAAAAGCCCTGTTGGGAACTTCTATTACAGATATATATGTATGTATGTACTGGTAAACATGGAAGTACCTCAATCAGAATCTATGTTGTTGACTATGATGCATTTTACTCCTTCGACAAGAAGCCTTTAGGGTTTTGCTTTCTTGTGCAAATTAGGACTACAATTCGTATTGTTATTTAAACCTCGCTGGGATTAACGAACTTAAATATGAAAGGAAAAACAAAAGGAAAAACTAAAGTCGTGGTAGTAAAATGACACCATCATGCAAATGGGCTATTACACTGAAAAATTCAAAATGTTTTAAAGGGACGCACTCAGCTGATGCACATGCACATTAGACACCATTTTTAAGGTTATTTGCACATCTCAAGATACGCGATTCATACTGTTTTTTCAACCAAATGCGACAACATAATATTGAAGGATAGGTAAAAGAATACTCAGGAAAAGGTTACCAGTAAAATATCGAAGATCAAATGAAACATTAGACAAGATTGAAGGGGATTTCTAGATGCATTCGACGTGAATTTGATTTCCAGTTGAGGTAAACGCTTTTCAAAGTTGCAAAACTATTGTCCAGGTCAGCGCAGTCCGACAGCTGTCTGTGACCCTTTACGGTAACGCGCTTGCCGATTGGAAGCATGGTGCCTCTTTAACTGACAGGCTCAACACCGCTGACAAGGGCCGAGCTCGATAGCCAATGGAAGCTTAGTTTTGTTTTTGAGAGACAAAGAAAACCTACGTTTTAGCATGGGCACCCCGGATTAACTTCACGTTCTCCTTAGTTGACTGTTCAACTTGGCCGTCAATCAAATTAAGGCTCTTACAATAGGCTATTTTCACGATACTGTCATCTGACTACAACTACACGACAACTGCGCCTTAGAGCACACCCTCGGATTCTGCCCTATGCAATGAAAATAATGGCCTCCTCGGGCCCCGCTGATTTTTCTTTCTTAGCGACTCTTCACGAACTGAGTGTTGAAAAGCTCATATATGCATCCCTTTTCCTTTCTCAGCACCGTGTACCGGAGACGGATTAAAATGCTACACCTGCTTCTCCAAAAAATCCTGGGATGAATGCGAGGAGGAAAAAGAAAAAGGCGTGTGCCGACCAGATCACAATGAAGTCTGCATCAAACTTCATCTAGTGGAGCACGGTGAAGAACCCGGGGATTATAATGAAAAATTTGCAAAGATGTGTGGACTGGCAGCATTGTGTACCGATAAGGAATGCAAAGAAAATGGAAAGTACTGCAAAGTTGACTGTTGTCATAACGATTTTTGCAACTCAACGACGAAACTCTCGACTCGGTTGCCAGTCATCCTACTTCTTCAGTTGTTGACTTTGATTGTGACGCATATCATGCAGTCGCCATGGTACTGCGGCTAAGCGCCATCAGGCTTACCCAGGTCAGTGTAAACTCTACTTAGTACGCAGGAAACCTTAAAATCACTTGCATTTAGAGGCTGCATGGAAAAAATTAAATATTATATTTGAACTTGCTGGTGACTTGACAGTGCCTACAGCTGATATAACGGAATTAAAAATAATTATCTTTTTTTGAGAGAGAGAGAGAGAGAGAGAGAGAGATCTCCGCAAAAGATGTTAACGTCGTTATGGGTAACAACGACTTTTTTTAGAGATATTTTTATGGTTAAAGAGGAAACTTGTTCACAAAAATGAAGATCATTTCTACACAAAACAAAGGCAAGCCAACCATAATGATCTATAAAGATTTCGAAGCCTGTACAGTCGACCTCCTCTTACTAATACCTTTTCATTTAATGACAGATCTACTGGTTCTGAAGGTACAACAAACGTCACGTAATTTCAGTTCTAGGGGAGGGGCCGGGGGGCCGCCCCCCTTATTTTTAGACCAAACTGAGGGACGAAGAGCAGAAAAAAATTTTTTGGGACACCGCACATAAACCTTGTCTCAGGATCTGGATGACCGGAACCCCCACCCCTCTCCCCGCCTCATCTGAAGGTCTGGATCCGCCACTGAATTCCTACCACCATGATACTGACATCTCTCTATAAAGGACAGTTCTACTGCCCCCAAAAATGGCAAACATCATACAATATTCCTACCTCTATAATACGGACAGTTCTACTGTCCCCAAAAATGGCAAACATCATACAATATTCCTACCTCTTTAATATGGACAGTTCTACTGTCCCCAAAAATTTCAAACATCATACAATATTCCCACCTCTATAATACGGACAGTTCTACTGTCCCCAAAAATGTCAAACATCATACAATATTCCTACCTCTATAATACGGACAGTTCTACTGTCCTCAGCATTAAATTAAAAGGAGACGTTCAAAAGAAGACATAAAGAGTTTACTGAGACTAACAACGACTAACAACGACTGGCGGTGGAGGAAAAGTCTCGCGCTCGCTTGCCCAAAACGATTTCAGCCGCTTAACACTACACCTGAGCGATCCTTTGGAAAATTTCGAACTTCTCAACTAACAAGGAAACAAAACATTGAGCTGAATTATTCAACATGGGCGCTTTCCATTCAACCAAAACTTCGAGTGTGAATTTCAGGCAACTTCCGGTAGCGAATGAAACAGCATTTTTAAAAATTTCCAAGAAAAAGAGGACAACCTCGCGTAGTATACCCAAACTTTTCGAAGATTTCTTGCAGAAAGTGTTCTTTCCATCAATTTTTGCTCACGGAATTTTCAGAACTTTTGGCTGAATGATTCGCATTTCAGAAATGCAACGGTTCTCGGACCATTCAACACAGGTTCCAACTTTTTGGAACGGTTTACAGATCAAATGAAAAGCGCTCCAGAACTTCCTTCTTTCCAAGTACGCTAGGATCGACGGATTGGTCAAAAAATATTGTCACGTGACAGAAAACAGCTGATGAAAGCGGCAAAAAAAGTCCCAGTGGCCTAGTTATAAACAATAATACCTAATGGATTTATGGGCACATGATTATTTGCATTCAGCTAATACAAAATGCCCTTTGCAGTATCCTTCACAATCAATAGCTTCTTCCGCGGATACGTTCAAACAAGGTTCAAAGGATTTCCATTTTTTCTGGCGATAACCTGACCTGTGTACACATGTTTCCTCGGAGCTCTCCTGGCGGAGCGTGGAAGAAAAAATCAGTGTCATAAAGGCCACAACCGGGGGAATGTAAATGAATTTACAGTATACAACTCGTAGAACGTTTATTCGATAATTCAAATGCATGATTCCTTCCCAATTTTAACGTTTGTGGTTTCATCGTTTACGGTAAAATGTTGCTTTAGTGAAAACGTTTTTGCCATCGAGTGTAAACGAACTGTTCCACGAAGAGCGCTCTCGAAACATACGACGTCTGCCTTTGTTATAATTAAGAATAAGATATTATTGCGTATTGGTTACAAGCAAACAAAGCCGTCGAATTAAATTTTTTTTGTATACGTTGTAGTTAATTTTTTATCTCACTCGACAGGTAATTTTTCTTTTTCTTTTGTTTTTAGTATGGTAACGTATGCTCATGAAGTTTAAACAAAACAAAAAGAAAAATTACCTGAGATAAAAAATTCACTACAACATATATACGAAAAAAGACATGACAATTTCACAAATATGATATTAATATTTAACAATTTCAAATAAGCAAATCTTAAACAAAACACAAATAAAGGAGCGATCGATCCATCGCGCAGAATCTCGCAGAAACAGACCATAATGCACTAGGCCAAAATGGACTTTTGAAAAAAATTCCATATTTCTTATTGTAAAATTCTAAAACGTAAAAATAAGACTATGCAAAGCTTCTGTCAAAGATAAACACACCACTTATTTCGTCCACGTATGAATGACAAAACATCTGACCTAAGCTGAGTATCAGGACTTCCTCAGGGACTATCCTTTTTTTTTTTTTTATCAGGTGGGGGCGGGAAGCCAGTGACTAACATTTCAGTGAGCAATGAAACCACGGTGGGATTTAAGGGGGGGGGGATCATGCCAAAAAATAGATGGGTTCAAAGGCAGCCAGGCGAAAAAACATTAGGTTTAAAGGGGGGGGGGGGGGGGGAGTCGTTTAAAGAGTCCTTCAGGTTTTGCAGTGACGGCATCGGTAATAATCTCTGACTCTCTTCCCCCTTTACCACAGAAACGAACCTGATACTCAGGTACCCTGGGTGCCAGAGGTTTTTTCTCGCGTGCGTCGGGGAGCTTCGTTTCGTGGGCCGCAAGCCGACACGTGTTCGGCAGAAGGCCGAAAACACCGAAACCTGAAACCGCGCATGAAAAGTCTCTGGCACCTAGGGTAATACTCAGGCTACCAGAGGCCAAAATAGCACATCTCTCAAAGTTACTTAGGGAGTTTTGGCGCTAAGCCAGTGGCAAATAAACTCTTTGTTTATGGTTCGCGTCGTGTGAATAGATTATAAATGCACCCTCAATGAAAATTTGATTTTCCGGTTGCCATTCATGATGCAAAAAAAGACTGTTTTCTACTCCATATAAATTCCTCCACTTTAGTTGTAAGGATATTCCTCAAATTAACAATGAGGAAGAAATTCTTTTTTCCTAGTAACTTAAGCACGATTGAAAACACTTGAGTACCGTGGAGACATTGTTTAAAGCCGCTATAAAGCTACCTTGACAAGCGGGCTTAAATTTCGCAAACAAAACCAGCTAATCCACCTTCCAAATGGCAAATGGCATAGCAAATAAATATGAGCACGCACTAAAATTAGATAAACAGCCTTTTATGTTCGTTTGAAGAAAATTGATGATAGGATAACAAACGTTCATCTCCTTTCGCCAACTGAAGATAACCGTATGAGCACTTGAGGACAAGTTTCATTCCGATTTCAGTGCTTTTACCGTCAATTATTCCGGATTCATATGATGGAGATACCGAGAGCCTTACTGTTTCTATACCTTCTTTCTCGACTTGCAATCACCTATGGCAAGTCTGTAACTGGTTAGTAAGCGATATTTTCCCTATTCCTCGTAATTCTATGCATTTAATAACTCTATTCCGAGCGCGTTATGACAGCAGATTCACTAACAAAAATGGAGCGCACTTAATATCGATGAAGGAAAATGATTGTTAGGAATCCATTTTTTACGTAACTCCGATGAACTAAGTATTCGAAGGGCACTCAACCTCAACAAATAAGACAGAGATGATCATTTTTGCAAGACAAAACCGAACACGGTCCACAAAAACGTTCAGTCACGTGTTTATAACAAGACCTTCTGCCCCGAATAGAGAAATTTAGAGGCTTAGCGTGTGAATCAGGATTTGTTACTGTTTTTGTATGTCACAGACATTAGTTTCAAAAATATCAAAAGCCATGCAAGTACTGTGTTTTCAGTGTGTTCGTTTAGTGTGCTTAGTTTACTTCATAATGGCAGTTTTCGCTTTAACACGCTCAAACCTTGAAAGTTATAAAGGTCTACAATTTTTGAAAATCAGATTGATGAAATTCAAACAAATCCTACTTATCAGTGTGAAGAATATTCATGTTTAGGGAGAGTTCGCGTGACCCCTACATCAACTTCTATAAATATACCGAAATTCTGTCTTCGCATAAAATGGAGAAGTTCTCATCAGATAAACTAGGTTTAATTTCAGCATCCTCTCGCTTACTGAGTCGATTGTTTGCCAACAACCACAAAAATAATTAACTAAAGTTGTTGGGTAGTTAACTCAACGTCGTTCATTTTTCCTCGAGACAACACCAGGCAGTGCAAGGCGAAACGAAAAGTCAACTAGAAGTGCATGTTGGCATAATGGAACGGGGAGTAACTATATAGCAAAGATAGAAAGCGAGGAAAGCAGGAAGAAACTCGCTCGTCTGTTTCGCGTGATCCTTCGTTCTCCAGTTTTTTTTGTAAACGCCTTGAAATACTTTCAACGTTATCTCCATGCAATGCAATGCAATGCAATGCAATGCCGGCTTTGTAATTTGCAATATAAATTTACTTCCAACTATAAGGCTAGCCCAATCGATTTTGAAACGCAAATTTCCCTCCGTAGACAAGCCCCTCCGAATATAAGCCACTCCAGAAATAAACCCCTCAAAAAGGGCCATTGAAAAATATAAGCCCCGGGGCTTATTTTCGGAATTTTACGGTATGTCGTTTTTCCTAATAAACCTGATGAAGACTGGTATTGGCCAGTCGAAATATTGTATACCTCAGCCTTTTTTACGCTGTTTGATCAGTCTTTGCAGTAGTCTTTTTTACTTTAATCAGATGAGTAAAGTTTTTTAAAGGAACACAACATTTTTTTATCGAATAAGCATTTCCCACATTTCATGACCTGCTAGCTATGTATAATTAGCCAATTACATTATACGGGGAAATTACAAAAGGTAGAGTGAAGACAAGTAATGCCAATAAAATAGGAAGTTATAGATTAAGCCAAAATTTCCTCGTCATACGATTGACATGTTATTGCAGGCTTAACTATCCAAGGAAGTACAGTCATTTAACGATGACTGACCTCAATGACAACTTTATATCCTGTGTAACAGGTGATCTTTAGCCAAGCATGAAGATAGCGGAAAATTTTCTAGTTTACACCCACCGGGAGTCCCCAATAAGATTTTTCAACCCGTCATCCAGATCCCAATTTTCGCTCTATCTCATAATCCCGTAATGGATCTTTTCAGAACTCCGTATCCCGAGCATGCTATCAATCACGAATCTTGCCCCCCTTTTACTTTAAAATCCCGAATCCAGGCCTTCAAATAAGGCAAATCTCGCGTCCCGAAAAACCTGTTGGGGACCCTTAAAACAAAGCAGGAAATCCCGACGGTTATCTTTGGCGTCCCGTATCCCGAGCATGCTATCATACACGAATCTTGCCCCCCATATTGCTGTAAAATCAAGAATCCCGACCTTCAAATAAGGCGAATCCCGCATCCCGGAACGCTATGCTCTCGAGCTTCGCGCTCGGCGATATAACACCTGCAGGCTAGCAGATTATCAACTGTGCTGTTTCGGCGGGCTTATCACTTAGTAAGACTAAAATGTTTGCCTCAACTACAAGATAATGCGGTTTACGTCAGAAGATAAAACCTTACGACAGGTGCGAACTGATTCTGATTTGATTTTGACTTGACGAGGATAAATTTATTCACTTCAAATTATAAGTTTGCTTTCCTCAGAGTTCTGATTTTCATCTTCGTAAACATGGGACCAGTTGATATAAATATTTGAAGAAGATTTTTTCTGGTTTCAGCTGCCTTGCACTGAGTCATACCGCATTTTATCCTTTGGTTATAATTATTAGTTTTAAAAGATCCTTTATGAACTATGGTATGGTAGCGAGATGCACCATTTTAATAAAAACGTTCCTCAGAGTGTAAATTTATACCGCGGCAGTTATAAAAAGTGACGGATTATAACACCGAACGCAATATTCGCATTATGCTAACCGTAAAGTTACATAACCACTCAAAAGGATAATGCCCCACCCGAATTTCTACGAAAATAGGAACTTTTCAAACGTTCCTTTCACACTAGTACAGCCTTGTTGACCACCAAAGAAGAAACAATAAACGAAAACTGACAGCAAATCCATAATATGCTCTATAGATGTGGACTATATTGCGCAAACACAGTGAATATATTTAATATGAACACGCATCAATGTAAACAGAAATCTTTTAGTGGCTCAGACTTTAGCTTAAATTGTCAGGATTGCCAGCGTGACCAGCCCGTGAGGAAGGAGAATTTTTATGTTTTCCCGCTTCTCCTGACAGTCAAGTAAACTACACACCCTCGTTAAAACTCCAAGGTACAAATAAACGGGCCTGCGACGTTCATAAATAGCTTTAGGCCTCGTAGTTCCCTGCTATCAGCGGTCTCTTAAGGCAAGAGAAAAACGAGAGTAAGGTGAGAGAGACCTCTGCCGGCCACCGACGCGTTTCTTATCACGCATGCCCTGGCCTTTTCTTAACAACTGGCCCCGGTTGCTCGAAAGATGGTTAATTTAACCGTACGTTAGTTGGTAACGGTTGGTTAAATTTGCTAACCGTGGGTTAACTAACTGTTGGTTAAAGCTAACCAATGCTTAAATAAAATATGCCAGACTTTAACCATCTCCGAACAGGTTTGACAAGTTTTAATTGTTACTGCACTTTAGAAATGAAATCTGAAAATGAATCTGCAATTAGTCTAGCGGTATATTTTAAGTCTGTCAAAAAATGAAAGCATGTTTTACAAAAAATACAAAAAACAAAAACAAAAAAAAAGAAAAAAATTATCTCTGACAAGTATCGAACCCCGGACCTCCAAAGTATGAACTCGACGCATTACCTATTGCGCCACGAAAGCCAGCACCGAATGAAACGGTACATTTATCATCTTTTACTCTTTTACCAATGAAATTCTGCCGGTCCACGCCATTTGAAGCCAGTAGAGCTTTATTTATCAAGAATTGAAAGATATATTCGAGAAAAACAAGCATGTTTTTGACAGTAAAAGCCGTACTTTAACTCATTCCGTCGCATTTGAAGAACATATGGCCGACAAGTGTCTCACAAAACATCGGGAAGTCCCTTGCAGCTTGCGATTCTCGGCGTTTACTTGAGGAGAATCACTTACGATTCAGCAACAGTAAGTATTTCCGAGATTAACAACCACTAACAAAATGAAGCGAAAAACTGCCATGTCGTTTCATTGATTTTGCAACACACGTCATTTTAACCGATGGTTATCAAGTTAACACCAGTAGAGAGGTACGTTAAATTTAACGCAAGCCAGGAGAAATTTAACCCATGGTTAATACTAAACCAGCGTTTGAGCAACCGAAACTAACCCTTGGTTAACTTTCAACCATTGGTTAGGGGGGTTTAACCATTGGTTAAGAGTTAACCATCTTTCAAGCAACCGGGGCCAGGTTGCGTTCGACAAAATTTACTTCACCGGTTTGCGCGATAACAAATGTGCATGGCCTCAGAAATTTCCGACGTACATTCTCAACGGGGCACGCGCATTCCACATTAAACGAAATTGGTTTTGAAAACCAGTAAGTTTCGCGCCAAAACCGTTCTAAAAAATAAACTAGTCCGTGAAAACGAGCGCATGGAAGTTGCTCTCTCCGGGTTATGGCCTCTTAAGATGAAGTAACTGCAGGTTTGAAAATCTTTACATCTCTTCACAGATAACAAAGAAGAGCGCTCTCTGTCCTGCTACCATTGTTTCTCTAACAAATCGTGGGAGGACTGCAATGATCAGGTCAAAGGAGTGATATGTCCAAACGACGCTAATGTGTGTACGCAGAGAAAGATCACCATGTGGACAAAACAAAACGACAAGCGAGTACAGATAACAGAGTTTGTCAAGCAGTGTGACCATGCGGAAGGGTGTTCAGACGAGGAATGCAATGATCTTGGATGGAGTTGCGTTGTGACATGCTGCAACCAGGACATGTGTAACACCTGTGTTGTCAACGCTGCAAACCTGGTTGTCATGGCAACTGTGATCTTTACAGGGCTATCTTTGGCGCCATGACCGTTGTTCTGATCTCGCACAATTTCACAGTTGACATTACAGTATAAAGCACTGTTAGTCAAACAGACTGCAAACACTTTGGGAAATGTTATGGGGAAAGGATTGTAAATACTGTGCTTAGCCGGGAATAGTGTACACCTGCACCGCAAGCAATATACGCCGACGCTGAGTTGCGGCTATTAAGTACCTTCTGCAAGGATTTCATTCCAACAAATAAAGGTTTGATTTACTAGCAGCATATGCGTATAGCCTTGGTATCACCCGTTTGGAATTACCTCAGAAAATTTTTGGCTCAGGAAATGAGACGGCATACCATATACTGCAACTGAATCCAATCGACATCTATTTCAGATTCCCGTTTCTCAAACTCATTAATAATTTATAAAAAAGGAAGGAAATTTTATATGTGTTTAACGAGTGTTTGGAAATCATATGAAACACTGCTCATTTTTGCAACCTTAATTTCTCCTTTTAAAATCCTTTTGCTTGATAAGTAATATCAAGCATTCGACACAGTGTTCATTAAAAGATGAAACACCTCCAAGCTCATCAAAAATACTCCGCTGCGCATCGTATTTTCAACTCTCTTCTCGGTATTTCATCTGGCGATGAAACACTGCGTCTCATGCTTGATGTATCACATGAAAGCGAAGCTGTAACGAGAAAAATTAAGAGGCTTTGTCACGTCACTTGAAGCAAATCAGGAGCGACACCATCCAGAATCGACTGAAATATGAAAACAACTCTTCAAGCTGTAAAGTGAGGACACAAAAGGAGCACGGATAAGCCAAACGAAGATTTTACAATCAGGCTAACAAGTTTTCAAAAGAACACAGTTACAGTGGCGGATCCAAACCTTCAGATAAGGGGGGGAGGGCCCGGTCATCCAGACTCTGAGAGAAGGGGGGAAGGGCGGTCTCCCCCAAAAAATTTTTTGGCCCTTCGGGCCTCATTTTGGTCTAAAAATAACGGGGGGAATCCTTCCCCTGGATCCGCCACTGAGTGGCAATCCACTTCAATGTTTTTCAAGTTTGTCCATCCATGCCTTCCTTCGCATTCGATGAGTTTTTTTATGAGCAGTGTTTTATGCTACATTCAGTTTGGTGGCTTTTACCACTATCCACGGAATTTTGAAGATGAATTTCGAATCTCGTGACACAGCTCTCACAAGTAACCGATAGATCAGTTTTTGGGTCTCTTAACTTCTTTCCTAGTTCAAGAACTCTGTGAATGGACTCTACAGTCAGTTCAAAGGGTTACAAATGTTGAATGCTGTTAGATGTTTTAAAACAACTGTTCACGTTAAAAAGCTTTTCACTCCATTACTCAAACGCACGGTTCTGCATATTTCTCGTTGAACAAAGATGATGATAAATAAATAGCACTAAAAAAGAGAAAAGGTGTTCATGCTATTAACGTTTTGCAAGCATTGTCGTCTTTCCTATGATTATTCTTTCCTTCTCCTTTGCTGAGGAGGTGGATGGAACTCAGCCTCGTCCCCAGTCTACTTCGCGCTATCCGAGAGAGCAGAGGTGCTGCGAATTTTCCGACAAGCTTGACAGGTGACGTCACAACCGAAAATCGCCGAGGATGACTAGGAACGAGGGTGGGTGCAACTGGGTGCATAACAAGGAAAAGAATTGTGAGTTCGAGTTTTCTTTTCACTTCTCTCAAAGAAGTGAAAGAAAAACGCAGCACTGTAGTTTTCCCGTCCCAGGAGAAACAACTCCCATTTCAGGCACGGTAAAACGGGCAAAGAAAAACGTGCAACTTGTCTTGCAACACTGCTGTCAAACGAGTTGAATAGCAATGTTGCCCGTTTTCCACCCACATCAAATCTGTCTTGCAACAAATCAGGTTGTTAACAGGTTTGAACGACGGTTGGTAACATGCGCAACATCGCTATTCAACTCGTTTTGCAGCAATGTTGCAAAACAAGTTGCACATTTTTGTTGCCCGTTTTACCGAAGCTTGCAAATTATAGCAATAAGCGTCTACCTCATCTGCTACAATTCATAGCATTCTCCTCAAAAAGTAACACTTCAAATTCAAATTCAATCTCAAACGTGCGACTACTTCCTGAACAAGTTGCTAAGAGCTCTTTGAAATGCAAACAAAAATGTACAAGACACTTTAAAGGACATGAACAGCCTTTTAAAAAAATGGGCAAGAAATCACCATCTTCACATTGCAATGGGCATTAGGTACATCATCTCAAAGAACACAGGGCTGTTCTCAAGCAGCTCTTACGCAACTAGGAAATGTATTGTTTTTGTATAGATGCTGTGAAACCTGGATTTCACAAGGTTCAGAGCACTGGGTTCCGGCCCAGGCCACATGAATCCGTACAGTTTTAAACCCACATATATTTTACACCTGCCAACCCCCACGCATTATGCGTGAGTCTCACGCCTGCGAACTGAACACATCGATCTCACGCATCACGGACAATTTCTCACGCCTGACTCAAAAATCCGGAAGAACTGTTCTTTTAACACATAACTAATAACAAAAATTCAATCCAATTTGCACGAAAATATGCCAAAAGAGACGCTAAAAGATGACTTGTGTCATAATCAAATCAAAACATGCTAAAATTGTCCTCTTCTGAATAGCTTCGGAAGTGTGCAAAAGTCGTCGGAACATCTTCGGACATTTACGGCTACGTTCGGAAGTCTTCGGTAAATCGTCGGACACCTTTAGAACTGTTGGGACGTTTTTTCGAAATCTCCGTCATGACTTGATGAAAATCTCACGCATTTGACTCGGAAAAAGATGGCAGGTATAATATTTTTACCCTAATACGTGTAGACGGGGCCTTTTAAGGAGGCTCGACTGGATTTTTTAGGGGGGATACCTCCCAAGTTTGAACATTAATTACGTCGCCATGAGTAAAGATATGGAAAAAGGATTACCACAACTGTATTATATAAAGATGAAAATTTCTTATGATCTGAGTTTTCTTGCAATCGGAGTCGCCATGGCAACGTAACGACGCCATTACGTTTTTTATTTATCTTTGTGTTTCTCTGTACCAGGAGTTTTTTTGAGAAATCGCTTAAGGGAGTTTGTACCTGCCATAATTGCCTCAATTTTGGCAAATTTTGAACAAATTCTATGAGAGCGTTTTCGAAATATTTTGAAACAAAGTTTTAAGCATCATAAAAACAGTGCTATCAACACAATTAGCTAATTTTTTAAGAAAATGATAAGCTTTGGAAACGCGGCTTTATCTCATAGTAGTTTGATTCCATTGAAAACCTCCTACAAAAAAAGAGGGGAATTGCTCTGGGCGATCGTGAGTAAGAAGAATCTTATTAACTTGCATTCAGCTGCGTTTTTTACAGTTTTTGCACGTAATTTGGTCCATGCCTAAAAATTTCGCATTTTTTAAAAAACTGCTCGATAAATTTTTTTATAAATTTGAAAATCCCGAGATCAACATCACAGCAACTCTTTGTAAGAGTTTCTGTGATGATATAGCCCGAGTAAGATAATTAAGTGTTGCATCCTACAAGATGAGCCGTGACGTTCACCGTTTCGGCCCTCACTGCTATCTGTGACACAAGCCAATTATTAGCATACTCCGGATATTTCTTCCGAAAGTAATCGAGAGTTCTTTTTGATGCAAATTTACTACTTTTTGCTAAATGTGCACGTGCATATGAAACTTGAAAACAATGCCAGTGAATAATGAGGACGCTCACTTGTAAATACAAAATCTGGGGGAAAAATAGGTCATATTTGAGGTCCTATTTGAAAGCCTTCCCTGTTTTCAATGTTCTTAAAACTTGCAGATATTTATCGACAGTTGATCTCGGGATTTTCAAATTTATAAAAAAATTTATAGAGCGGTTTTTTGAAAAATGCGAAATTTGTAGGCATGGACCAAATTACGAGCAAAAACTGCACCAAAAGCAGCTGAATGCAAGTTAATAAAATTCTTCTTACTCGCGATCGCCCAGAGCAATTCCCCTCTTTTTTTGTAGGAGGTTTTCAATGGATCTCAAACCACTATGAGATGAGGCCGCGTTTCCAAAGCTTATTGTGTGGATAGCATGCTATTTCGCTGTTTTTATGATGCTTAAAACTTTGTTTCAAAATATCTCGAAAATGCTCTCATAGAATTTGTTCAAACTTTTTAATAATTGAGGCAATTATGGCAGTTACATACTCAATTAAGCGATTTCTCAAAAAAACTCCTGGTACAGAGAAACACAAAGATAAATAAAAAACGTAATGGCGTCGTTACGTTGCCATGGCGACTCCGATTGCGATAAAACCCAAATCATAAGAAATTTTCATCTTTATATAATACAGTTGTGGTAACCTTTTTTCCATATCTTTACTCATGGCGACGCAGTTAATGCTCAAACATGGGAGGTATCCCCCTGAAAAATCCAGTCGAGCCACCTTAACCCACTTTGGAGAGCGGTTTCGATGAGCCAATTCACTGGTTTCGTGTGGACAGAAGGGCGATTCGTGTAAAAAATCTGTTTTCAAAAATATACTGATTCGAGAGTAAAGGGCCTTATTTGCACCATACGCGTATAGGTGTTGCATTTGCCCGCTGGAATTTTTACTACAAAGATTTTTTACTACAAAATTGTTAGTGCATACTATTATTGGGATCAAGCACATGCTAAGTTTTAAAGAATAAAAAGGAAAGAAAACAAACTACAAAACTATGGACTATCAAGGATTATCAAGTAATAAGCCAGTACAATACTTTTTACAGCGTTCAATAGTTTTATGCATTCATGATGAAGTGCGCCCCTTGGGAACGTTCAGGTCTTGCTAGTCTGTTTTGCTAGGATAGCATTTTCTTCCTTAGGAACATGGCCCGTGAGTGAGTTGAAAGTCGCATCCGGTAAACCAAAACGCAAACATTGCAGTAAACGAATCTCACAGGAACAGGAGGAAAAAGAGAATAGAAAAAGTCCAGACCATTCAAACAAATGCCGGAATGTTATTTACAAAGCGAAACGAAAATTGAGCCTGATCTCAGGTTACGCATAGCAAGACTCCAGTTTTTCTTCTTTCTCCTGCAATAAACACACGAGGGACGACTTTGCCGCCATGTTGAATTTATTCGATGTCACGTGGTCTGGTATCCACCAATCAGACATTTTTCGCCAGTGAAAATTTACGCATACTCCTATATTTTGCGCACGCACTGTGTGCACCAGAGGGCGATTTGTACCAGAACAAAAAAAGAAGCCCATTTTATAGCTCGGACATTCTCATGAAAACGGGAGGGGGGGAGTGAACTCACGCCAGGGTGACTCGCGCCGGCATGACATTTTGTGGTGGTATCATGTAAACAAATGTAAAGCCATGAGAGGGAACCGGAGTGAACTCGCGCCGGCGCAAAAGTCGCCCCAAGGTTATGTAAACACCCCCCTGATGTTCTGTTCAGACAGTTTTTCCGCTCAAAAATCATTTCATGAGATACCTGACAGAAAAACTTTCTTTGACAACTTCGCCCAAAATAATAATTCCCAAACTCCTAAGGCTCTATCGTCTTTCCCTGTTATTTGCACCGCTCAGTTTAATTTATGTTTGTGCTGAATAAAATACTAGCAAATGTAACCTTTTGTTCTGTTTATTCAAAATTTCTTTAAAAGAGAAATGTATTTTAGACAGGTAATAACAAGAATTGATAGGCAAAAACCTCAGTAAATTATTGTTGTTGATATCGTGAACATGCACTGACAATATTAACTAAAAGTAAAACATTACAA
Source organism: Porites divaricata (assembly GCA_038088405.1). Taxonomy (NCBI): domain Eukaryota; kingdom Metazoa; phylum Cnidaria; class Anthozoa; order Scleractinia; family Poritidae; genus Porites; species Porites divaricata. The sequence continues at coordinate 18,640,131 of JBBMOI010000009.1, read as the reverse complement.
TTTCCTCCGAGACAAGGTCAACCCAGCAAATTTCCTCACTCATGCAGACACCGTCTCATTCAAAGAGGGAAGGATATTGATTAATTAATAGGCGTCATAGTGAAGCTGTTCTCTATTGACGTAAACAGTGCCTTCGAGTGAAAAGTACGCAAATCAGATCATATCGTGATCGAGCGTGACACTTCCGAGATCAAACCGGAAACGATTTAAACAAATAAAAAACATATTAACACATTTACAGTCGCGAAAAATGCGTCAGACGCACGAAAGGATAAACATCTGAACGTTTTTACAGGTCCATTTGCGCTTCAAAGCTTTTGTTATTGCAGATAGCATGTTAGTGCTTTTGGCGTGTGACAGGCGTTACCCTTTAGCAGCATCATATTACAATTGTGTAGCACGCGATATGAACAAATAGTAAACACCGCCAACACATTGGAACAGAAGGTTCGTGAAATTGGCAAGGGAAGGTGAATCAAGACTTCAAAGGTTTACGCACATTTAAAAAGGACACCCCATTCACAGAGCGCACGTCGACAACTACAAGACAAAAATGTCACTTTGGAGAAAGATCCTGTTGGTTTATATGCTCGCCCACCAAGTACCGAACACGTTGAACGGGCAAAGAGTGGGTAGGTATTAACTTATCTCTTACACTAACACTATTCTATTAATAAACCATCATTAATCTACCGACGCGCGCGACGGCAAAAAGGTATCGAGACTCAAATCGTGCCCTTTAGTTCGAAAGTCCTATTAGCAAAGATATTTAAAGAAAATTAATTAACCAACGTTAATCGTGGGAATATTAAACAAGAAAAAAAAAAGCAGAATAAAAACTTTATAATTGACTGCACGTTTGAGTATATCTGCTAGTGCTTCGACCGTATCCTGACCCTCTTGAATAAAAAAAATATATAACATTGAACAAATCATTTCCTTGTAAAGAGTGTTTTCCAAAAAAGTTAAGTATGATTTTTTTCATCAAAACTTATATATGCATGTAACTATATTAAATTAGTGGCATAAATCAGTGGTAAAAAAAACCGCGAAAGAATGGCTATGACAGAAACTAGGCACGTACTTAATCGCCAACTATTTTGTTGTTCCGGGGATTTCTAAACCACCTAAAAAATTGTCATCGATTAATACAAGGTTTGAAGACATTTCATGAAGCTTTATTAATACATAGGAGATATATTCTTTACTTAAGGGTAGAAACAGGACAAATGTTCAGTTATTAAAAAATCGGCATCTATTGATATCAGGTTTTTGCATGTTTTCACAGCTGCAAATTACACTCCACTTGAATAAACAGAGATCAAGGATAAATTGTATTTCCGAGCAGTGTCTAAAGGTGACATGTGCAAGTATAAAGTTTGTCACATTTAATAAAACACATTAAGCTAAGAGCATTTGCGATCGTACATTGAGAAGATAAAGCCCACAGTAGTACGTCAGTACCGCTCGATTTACCTTTATGATATCAAAATGTTTTGTGGTCTAGTAAGACTGTCAAAGCGGTGCCTCGATTTTTCGCCAGAAGAAATCAAAATGTCAAATCACCAAATAAAAATACAAACAACTTACGTCAAGATATAAAGCCGATTTTTTCAAAAAATTAATTAAGAAAAAAATACTTGCAGTACACTGGTTAGATAGAATGCAGTTTTACACTGCATTTGTCCCGACGCTGACGTAACCTTTTTTTCCACTGTGCGCATGTGTGAGTGCAAATGTAAAAGGGAATCAGAACAAATAACCTTTCAACGGAAGGCGTGTGTCTCCCCTAAACTGTAAGGGTCCGTTTTCGGCTTGATTATTTCATTTTTGAAACTTTCGTTTCTACTAGAGCACATGGTATGCCGGTCACAGATCCGACAACTCGACTTTCGCGTTTTTCGTCAAGTTGTGCCGCCACGTTTAAACCACGTCTGTGAGTGCGAGGTTCGCTGGAGTCAACAAGTGTAGATAAAAGAACAACAACCTTTGTTATTAAATCCAACGAGAGAGGATATTTTACATTTTACATAACGTTAAGAAATGAGGAACCTTGGGAGTGTCGTAAGGAAGTTGGTTTTGTTCATCGTGGCACAGTACAATCGTTTTTCGCAAGAACAATATTGATTTGTTTTCCAAGGAACATAACGTTTGGACAAAGGCCATGAGAGGGGAGGGGAGGGTGTGATCAGAGGCCATTCTTGAAGAATTCAAATCCACTAACAAAAATTAAACTCGCCCGTATTTGAAAAATCGGGCGAGCTGTAATATCGAGTAAGTTTTAGCTGCTGTCGCCGTCGTGTTGCTTAACCCTTTAAGCCCTAAGAGTGATCAGCATCCACTTTCTCCTTGTTATATCAATGCTTTGTAAAACACAGTGGTCATGAGAATTACCGACATCATCACACAAGATGAATTTGCTGGATACTTTATCAACTTCTCCCCATTACTTCTGTAAGAAATGAATAGCGCAACAAATGAGAATTCAAATTTTGATCTTAGGGTTTTAAGGGTTAAGAGCTCTACTTTTATTTCTTTCAGACTCTTCATTAACACCAACACGAACGCCAACAGCAAAATCAGTCCCAACACGAACAGCAGCACTAAGCCTAAGCTCAAACTTAAAAGCAACACCAACGGCAACACCAACACCAACCCCAACAGCAACACCACCGCCAACACGAAAAGCGGCTACAATACCAAAGGCAACACCAACACCAAAACCAAAACCAAAATTGCGCTGCTTTTTGTGCTTTTCAGACCATTCTTGGGAGGACTGTGACGAGAAAAGTAAGGTGGTTAACTGTCCACCCGGTTTCGATGAAGACTGTATTAAAATGACACAGAAAGAATGGGAAAAGAAGAATGGAAACAAGACAGGCAAGGTACTCACACGCTACATGAAGTACTGTGGCACGAGTGAACAGTGTTCCGACACTCAATGCAGAAAAATGGGATGGCAATGCACGGTGGACTGTTGTACAGAAGACTTGTGTAATTCAAATGGTGCTGTTTTGGCAAGATCGCAACAATATGACAACATCATCACACTCATTTTGATCGCCGTCTTGGGTCTGGCAGCTGTACCATAAACAGAGTACTCGCACACCATAGTCGTGTACTTGTTTTGTTCTTGTTCATAAAAAGCTGGCATATATATAGGTCCTAAAACGTCCTTGAAAACTTTACCTCGGGCTAGCAGTTTTGGCTCATAGCATCCTTAAGTTTAGAAGAGTGCATTACAATAGGTTTTATTTGTTTTAAGCATAAAGCATAGAATTCTAGAGGAAAACCTAGTTGAACCGTTTTGTTCAGTAGTATGTCAAGTAGTTTCGATTCTTTCCAGCGGTTTAAGCGCTTTAAGGTACCCTATTAAAGATCCACAATAGTAGAAAGGACAGCCTACTACATTTAAGGACCGAGTACCTAAAAAACCACACCCTATCCGAAAAGCATAAATTTGAGAGTGCAACCCCCGTATAAAACGACATACTCAAACTACATTTTTTTAACATGAGCTACCATCCAAAGGTGCTGGTATTCATCTCCGAAAATCTGTTTCTCAACAAACTGTATAAGAGTCAAGTCAGTTCCCTCAGGCCTATGGTCTACAACTGGAATTTATCAAGACACTTCAGTTACATTCATCTAACCGCTTCACACCAAACTATCAACATATTGGACTGAAAATATTCTATTCTTAGTGTTAATTACTGATGAAGCTGCTACTAATATTCCTATAATTCCAGCTCCTTTAATCTTGCAGAAACAAAGAAACGCCTCACACTAAACTAAGTTCTTCTAAGACATCAATCTTCCTTTCTGGATTTTCTGGCACAAAAACCCTTCCTCCCTCTCTGTGAACCTCCGAACTATTTATTCAGCTATTTATTCAGCGTTTTTTGTAAAGCTTTTTATCCAGTTTGGTAATGTAACATTAAGTTAAGCGAGTAAATACAGAAAAATCAAAACAAAGAAAAAAAGAGCTGGAAACATCGAGATTTTATGCAGATATTTCTTTTTTGCTGAGTATCATTACTAAATTAAGACACATCATGTTAGAGTATAACGTCATAAAAGCATATGCATACGCATCACTCAAAAGTGAATAGATATTACGTAAGTAAAATAAATCTTGTGGACGCTAAATCAAGTCTCAATCATAAAAATGAGTTATCTTGTAGCTTTTAATCCGATTTCCAGCATGAATTTCACTGAAATTCACCAAGATCCCACTAGTGCACAATCTTTGTGAACATAAATGTTATAAATACCAAAAAAGGATGAAAACAGTATTGGAGTAGCGTTTAAGTTCAGAGTTACTAGTTTCCTAAAACTGAAGATTGGCTAGCTTTTACGTGGTTTAAGAAGTTACAATTTCGTATACCCTGAAACTACGGTAAAGTGAATCTTTTCATAATGAAAACTAAAGGAGGAAAGCTATATAATTTAATTTATTGAGAGGGATAACCAAAATCATTCCGATTCTTCATCAAAATACATAAAGCTAAATTAAAAACGAGTTGTGCTATAAAGACGAAGATGTAGATGGTGCGCGCGCTGGCGCACTTTGTTGCACGTATATGCCGTTGTAAAAGACTTGAAGCTAATTGTTTTTTCATTCGTTTCCTGTCTCAGTAGTAGAATCTAAGTGTGTTATTAACCGAGCGATTGTCTTACACTTTTTAGTGAAATTTCTCTCAGTCCTGAGAAAGCTTCCCGTGAAAAACTCCGCCATAAGGCCGTATTGCATGCGCGTATAAATTGACGCGTGCGCATTGAAGGCATACACCCACGCGTGGGCCAAAACTAGTTTTACGTTTTTATTTTAAGTAAAAGAGCACGAGGTTTGTGTGTAGTTTTGTTATTATATCAAGTATTTGCATATAACGCATAATCGTTCGTTTCCGTTTTAAGCAGCTAATTATAACACCAGCGATTCGTATTGGATAAACTACTTTGTATCACAATCATGTTATTTGAATAAGTACACAAGTTAATATAACTCAGTGTAAGAAAATAAACAGTGAATAACTCATGCTGTCTGGATAACCTACCTGTCCCATCTCTACAACGGACAAGTCGAATTCAGTGCGAGATACAAATCTCAACACTATTTGCATAAACTAACTTTACTTTCCTTTCGCCTTCTCAGAAAAAGTGTGCCAAATCAGTTCTCCTGTTATTTAAAACCTAAAAGCAGTAAGTTTCCATTGACAATGTACTCACATGATACGCCAAAGCCTAAACAAATGACCTCTGATGTGAGACAGCGGACACGGGTGCTTATCTACAAGAGCCATATACTCATCAGACATCTCCCAAGCAGGCGGATGCTTTCCAGTGAAAAGAGCTGGGTTACTCAAATTTCCCTCTGCAAGGAATGAAAAAACCCCGGTAAATTTCCGGACGTAAAACTTGGTTCTCATATGCATTGTGGGAAGACATTCACTCCTCCTCTCGTTGTTTCTGCGATATAACCGCCAATACCGCATGGGTTACTTCTCGGACGAATGAGAACAAGCGCCGCCGGCTACTAGAGTCATCAAATAGCTTTACCGCCGGCATGCCTTCGAAGTTGAACTCGAGTCAACTTCGCAGGCATGCCGGCGGTAAAGACTGGGATGACTAATGTTGCCGGCCACTTCTGTTTTCATATCGGAACAGTATCTCAGGCAGCATCGGCGGCATATGAGAACCAAGCTTGACAAGCTATCCTGAAAGTTACGCGAAAAATTGACGCCTGCTTATAACTAAAATCCCTAATGTAGCGACCTTGAGAAATCAGAATCCGACGAACAGCAAAAGTAGCGATAAAAAGAACTTAAAGGGGCTCGGTGTAAGGGCTGTCTGTATTTCGATCCTTATTATTCCGATTAGCAGATGATGTTCCCTCACGGATCAGAAAGCATAACAGCCGTTCAACTACAAAGCGGACCCGTGAGGGAACATCATCTGCTAATCGGAATAATAAGGATCGAAATACACCAATCACAGCGAACCAACGTGCATAAATAGCTACACGTAAACAATCGACCTCATCGCCTGATGAAGACTAGCAGTATTGCAGTCGAAACGTCGCGATCAATATCTCAAAGCGATTCTGTCGTGAGACAAACGAATAAACGTTCATTCCTATCTGACACCACGATGAACAATATTCACATCTTTAATGACATTGTTATATTTACCCGGCAAATTTGAAATCTTAGTGACAACCCTGTATCATACCCGTTTACAGACCTGGCCTCTACGAAAAGAATTGTTATCATTACTTGGATTAGAACGCCACAAGAGAGAATGAGCTAAGCTTAGATCATTCTCTCTTGAACGCCAACAAAACGATTTCTTCAAACCCATTTCGAATTCGGAATATCACTCTTTCTTTCTTGTTCATTTGGAATTGTAATACGTCGTTACATTTCCGTAATCAGACTGAAACTGCGCAAAAACCATACCCTTTGGGGTGGCAAATACCTATATGGTTTATATAAGGGAGTAACCCCCCCGGGGGTGTAACAGACCTGCAGTCATGACTCCATCCACTCCTGAATACGCCATACATTGTTCTACATCCTGTAGATATCTTATGTTACCATTGGCAAACACAGGAATGGATACATTTTCTCTGTTGAATGCAAAGAAAGATGACATATGATCCAAACTGTAATTGCAGTGAATTGGCAAAACAATTTAATTCCTTGGTACTCGCCGTTTTATGACTAAATGCTAATAAGATTCGTCCCGGTGGGTGCGAGATCTGCATTGCGCGCAATGAGAATTGTGTAGGATACAACACGATTTTAGCCTGCCAACAAGCGCTCCATTTTGAGTGCTCATGAGTGACCTCTCATGATATCTCCCAAAAACCTCTTCGTAGAGTTCACAATTTGCGTACAATTTCCTTTTTTGAACAAAACTGTAAGCTGCCAATACCTATGTATCATGATCAATATTTAATTTAAGTATCATTAACCTATCCGCTCCTCAGCACTTGGTACACCAAAACACCGTTTGATGAGTTAGTCAAGCCGTGTTCACCACGTATTACGTCAAAATGAAGAAAACTCAGCCCCACCCCGCCTCTAAAAAAAACACCTTGTTTAGAAGTGGAGCACTAATCAGGATATTGTTCCTGATGCTAAAAAAAAGGAAGGTGACACTAAAAGCTCGAATCTTTACTTTCGTTTTCTTTCCTCCCCTTTTTCATTATTTATTTTGTTTAATTAAAAAAACCTAAGAATCGCCTTTTGCCGATTTTTTCACCTGATTTTACATTTTAAATAGCCGGCTTTGGTTGTTTTATGCTGAAAAGTTGATTTTTCTCAAAAAGCTTGGTACTTCTCTTAACCCATTCGCTCCTGGGGATTTTGACGAAAAACGCGTTTTCAAGCTAGTCGAGCGATTCTCTGATCACTGTAGTGTTATAATAAAGAGCTAAAACTTACCACAAAGCCGTTTACAGTTCGTACACTTCGCGGCCTTCTGATCCAGCTGCAAAATATTAGCTTGAGAAGTTCGGGCATGCGCAGAAAGCAGTCTTGACTTTTACTTTTCGCTTTCTCTCCTCCCCTCTTTTTTCGCTTTTCTTGCCTCATTTTTTTTCTCTTGCTGGGCGTTTAGTAGGCTTTATTTTGGTGGGAAAAGTTTTTAGGAAAGCATTTAGGGTAGTGGAACAAGATTTTCATGGAAATTTTCAGGTCAATGTTACATGTTTTTTTTGCCTTTTTCTCTGGTGTCCTTAACTGAATTGTGCTTATTTTGGTATGGTTTGAAAGATCTCTTCACTCTTCTCAAGTTAGCGAACAAAGTTGTCCTTGACCACTAAAAAAGATGACCTCACAAGCGGTAGAAAGAACGTGGACCCGCACGGGCGGTTACAGGCGGCTCAGGGGCGAATGGGTTAATATTTTTTTTTCGGCTTGTCTAGACCCCTTATTTACATTTCATATATAGTTTTTGGTCAGGCAAAAATGGATCTCTCACATAGTCTGCATAGCAGTCGCTTGGAAGTATTTGGGCACGAGAAAGTAGAGAGGGGAGAGGGAGTTCCCTCTTCCCCCTCGTGTCTCCCTTTCGCGCGCCCGTTCTTTCTTGCGCCCAAATACTTCCAAGCACATGCTACGCAGGCTATCTCTCACACATTGCACAAGACTTTGATTTTCACCTACTTTACTGCTTTAATTATATCCCAATTAGCCAGTCCAGTGTTCGGGCCCTTCTGATCTCTTGTTCGTCCGTGGACAGTCAATAGCTACAAAACAACAAACCAGTAGACCACTCAGGCGCACCCAACGTCAATTTTCGGAAAATATCTGTTCGGAAGACGATTTGAGATCTAGAATTTTCGGAACATTTGTTGTAAAATTTTCTAGCTTGCCTGCCTCTCCTAGGATTTTCGAACATCTAAAAAATAGTATAATTGCCCATTTTTAACGGATTTTAACCCTAAAAAGGTCACCTAGAATTTCCGGGAGCCTTTTTTCTGGCTGAAATTTTCGAAAAGGTAAATTTTAATCCATATAATTTTTGGATCACTACACTTTCAGCTAAGAAATCCGAACAGATGAAAAATTTTAAGGGGATAAAAACATGCCTATATCTACCGTTTAAATACTAAAATACGTTTGACAATGCTACGTTTAAGTGGTTTTGAACTATATTCTCGTTGGGTGCCCCTGACCACTGAGTACAGACTGAGACATAGACAATGAGAAGTAATAATAATAATAATAAATAATAATTATGAATTTGTTGTGCGCAAATTCCATGCATATATGTTCAAATGCGCATTGCAATGAACGTTACACGCTAAAAGTGAAAATTAAAGCTAACTAAAATCTAAAATTCTAAGAAATTACAATACTATTCGGATTTTAATAAAAACGCTTTAGAAAACAAATATGTTTTAAGTTTGCCTTTAAAATCATTAACAGTATTCACAGATCTGATGGCCAAAGGAAGAGTGTTCCAAAGTTTTGGGGCAACATATGTAAAAGAGCGATCACCCAGTGTTGCCTTGGATAACAGTTTTGGATAACTAAGGAGGAGGCTGTCCTTAGAGCTTCTTAGGTCATACCGTGAAGTTGATTTGATACTAATTAATGAATCAATATAGGTAGGTGCCAAACCCTTAAGAGCCTTAAATGTAATTAAAAGAATTTTGAACTCAATGCGAAACTTCACTGGGAGCCAATGTAAATCAAAAAGGAGCGGTGTAATATGGCAAAATCTGCTTTGCTGGCAGATCAGTCTAGCGGCAGCAGACTGATCTGCCAGCAGTGACTGAAGAACAACGGTAAGTGTAGTAATAAAGTACAGAGAGGAAATGTCTCCTGCTAACATGGCCCTTACTCCTAAGAGGGCACCAAATCACCTAGACCAGGGCTGTCAGAAAGTTTTGAAGTAGATGGCTGAGTTGTCAAAGTAAGCAGCCAGTCCAGGGATGTGTTATTTAAAAAACGCCATCGGTAAAGAAATGCCACGCAGAGTAGCCAGCTGATACTAACCAAGAGGGCAGCAACTTTCACCGGCAGCCGGCGACTTTTGACAACCCTGCCTAGACCTCAACCAGATTCAGTGATCAGCAGTTTTGGTGAAAACAAGGGTTTGCTTGGGGTGCTAATTCTTGTAGGTTCAAAACCCTGATTTCAGTGGATGTTATTGTGTGGTTCATGTTACCAAGGGGAGAGGACTGCACTGCATTGTAAGAGTGACAGGGGTACTAAAGTGGAACCCCAATAACTCAAACTCAGATATATCAAACTCCCTGCTCCATTAGGTAACTTGAACTAAGTTCCATATCCCTTGGATTTCACTTCACTTTTCAGTCAGTTTTACTCGATTGACTCAAACTCAGGTAACTCAAATTCCCCACAAAATCGAAATAAATTTCCTTTCTCTTCCGTAACACCACTCGGATGCCATCCCATTAGCTCTTCTGGTTGTTTAATCAATAACAGTTGACACTATTTTAAATTCTTCTCATTGGACCACAGTCAACAATGTAACACGTCACCTCAACAAAACTGAGTGCACTGGACATGAAAAATGATAAAAAACTCACATACTTGGCAGCCTGCTTTTTCTAACATTTTTGCATACTCCACTGTCTTTTCCAAATCTTCAAAGACTCGAATTTTACAGGTTACAGGAATCATCAGCTTCTCATTCAGTAAACTTACTGTAAATAAGACAAAGTTGTATAATATGATAATGAACAGAGAGGTTATCTAAAAAAAATCAATGCCTGCAAACCCTAATAACTACACTTTGAAAAGATATAAATATACAGTTATGTAGATGGTACTTAAAAGTAGCACAAACAAAGAACACACAGACAAAAAATTTATATTGAATAGCTACTGATAACTCCTTTGAAGAAATGATGAGACAATATAAATTTCAAATAATTATTCCCATGTATGAAAGCAACAGCATTATTATTTTAATAATTATGTTGTTCTATCCTTCTCAAAAAAACTAAATTATTATACTATGTTTTTTAAAAGAAAAACATATTGAGTACATCACAATTTCATTTTATTATTAGCATTACGCTTAAGTAAGCACATCCCTCACAAAGCAATATACAGCTATTTCAAGAAAGGTTGTCAAAAAAAAAATATGCACACAACAATCCCAAAAGGTATGATTAATACACTGTTCCTGACACTGTAGCTGTCAAATCTTCTACTGTTGCTTTCTAGCACTCGCAAATGTACATCCATGGCCTCTTGTGCCATTATTTCAAATTTCTTAGAAGAACAGAGAAATCAAAACTACCCACAATATTTTTTGAGATTGTCGCACGCACTTTTTCTTTCGACCTTTCTTGAAATAGCTGTATGAATGAAGAATTTGATATTTAGCACACAAAAGAATAACAATAGGTAAAACTTAATTAACCAAAACTTACCCATGGAAGCTATCAATTCCCACTTATCCTGCAAAAATGCTCCATAATTACCTAAAAAGCAACATAAAAATATTTTTTTAATAATTAATAAAGCTATATCAAGCTACTACCTCTAAACTTTTATGACGATCACCAACTCTAGTACTCTGCCCAAACCTTACATTGACCTGACAGTTGCTATTGAGTTTAAGTTTGACTGTATTTTCTTTCTAAATACCTCGTTTTGCTATTATCTGTGGACATCCAAGGTTCAGATCAACCCCATCACAGTATGGTTCTACAAGCTGGGCTGCTTTCAGAAATGTTTCAGGGTCATTTGAACAAAACTGCAAAGTAAAAGTCAAAGGTTTTCTTCATTTCATCTAAACTCTAAACTTAGAATCAGTAATTAACATTCACATCTCCTTCAAAGAGCGTTTCAGTGATTCCAACTTTCTTTCTATAAGTGAAATTGGTAACATTGGTCTTGCTTCTTGTGGAATCTGCTGCAAGTGAGTTTGTTATATACACACTTGCTTTGTTATGCAATGGCAAAGCAAAAGAAAATACTTGCACCTTCAGCAGGGGACAGATGTTAAAGAACAAAAAGTATACAAAAAATTCCTGTGATAAACTACGGTCACATTTACAGAGTGACTGACATATAAACTGATGTTCAAATGACACAGCATTACAATCACGCTCCTGGCAACAGCGTGATAAAACCCAAACATCATAACTGACTATGGCTAAAAGCCATCCATGCAACAAAGAAACCTCTGCTCGCAGGCTAGAACAAAGATACCGGTAACAGCAGTTGAGGAAAATCAGGGAAAATGATAATTTAATACTGACTTTTAAACAATTTTGGCAGAAAAATACCTTGTAAAACGAAAAACAAATTCAACAGGAGTACACTCAAACTTAATAGCCCGTCACATAAGGTGCTAAACTTGCACATTTTTCCCCCCCGGAGTATAAACTCTACCAATAGTGTGAACTTGAGGATTCTCCTTGGGAATCTATTCAGCTGTTCCCTGTGTTCTTCCAATCGGTCGCACACATCACATTTTCCTCTGAAACGTCCTTATTTCTCTTCACCGAAGTTGGTGTCAGTACAGTTGGCAATCGAAGTTTAGTAGATCTCTTTGCTTGCACTTTTACTTCATCTCTAATTCATATGTTTTTTTTACAAAAGCGACATAACAAACTCATGCTGACATCCATCATGTGAACTTGACGTGTTGGCACTTCAATGACAAGTTAATTGCTGGAGGGCAGATCGACGGCATCACCGGCATGTCTCCAGGCTCTGCCATGCTTTCCCCTTCCCAGATTACCTCTAAGCTCACTTCGCTCGGCAATTATTTTTTTCCTTTTTACCCCAATTCGGAGCCTGGTCCCAGTCTACTGATGTCTGGCCTGAAACAAAACCCCTACCCATCTGTGGATATATTTATCAATTCAGATTAATTTTAGGTTTAGAAATAAGAGCCCAGGACAGGCTCCCTGCTAACAGAGGCCTTTTTTCCCCTGGCAATCGGCAGGTGGGAGCAAAAGAGGTTGCCCAATGAATACTAGCGACCTCTGCAAGCAGGGAACAGAAAAGGCTAAAAAAGCTAACTTTTTCTTGCCACAACCGTTGAGAAACACTTTCATGGTTAACTTAGTTGTAACTGGGACTACGTAGCAAAGCAGTTACAGACGTACTACAGAATATTCCGCCAAATATTTGCATTTCCTTGGATAAAAAAAGTGCCTATTGTGTTATGCCCCGTTCTTTAAAGCGTTCCGACGTGTGGCAAGGTACATGTAAGCTAAATTCTGAAGTTACTCTGTTTCAGCAATTCACTCAAGACTTTCCCCTTAAAAGTTAACGATGGCATCCTTGTTGTTTGACATTTTCTAACGTCTTGCCAGTGTAAAACTGGAGGTACTTTGTTAGATCTCGAGTAGGAAGCTATCATGAGACATCGAAAGAGAAAGAAAATTGTAACCTGCACAATTAACGGCCTGTCTTCGTCACACGTGTGAAAAGCCTCCTTTCGATAGTACGAGTCCTTTACAAACAATCCCGCATGAATCATCGGCGTGTAGCACAGTTCTGCACCGTATCTTCGGCTTAAAAGTCGCCATGGTAATTCAGACTGATCCACCATAGGTGCAACAACATATTTAGGTGATTTGAGAACGCGCTCCCAAAACTCGTAGCTTTTAAATTTTGGAGCCATTTTGGTCAGCGAGCCGTAGTTGATGTTACTAGTCTGGCTTCCGGTTGGCACGTTGTATATGATGAACGAAATATACATGCAAAACCCGCTGGAAAGCAGCGTGCTCTCCCACGGCCTAAGCAATTCATCTGTTCAATCAACCTTTTAGCAACATTATGAAATCTTTTTTTTCTGAAAGTTTAATTTTTGCCCTTTCCAATGAGGTATAGCTTGATATGGAACTGTAAATAACAGCAGAGATATAATTTTTTAAAGTTGCATGGTCAAAAATACTTACAAAAAATTAAGAAGACAATGAGTTAAATATAGTTTTAATCTGAATTGCTCATTTAAAATCGGGGAGGGGGAAGGGGGTTAGTTAAATAAAAACTTTTTTCCTTCATGAGTGTGGTTACTAGTCTGGCTCCGGACTGATGCAGGCGTCTCCTACTGCCTACTACTCTTAACGCGGACTACAAAACGGAGGCCAACTGATGCTTCTACCTAAATTATTGACAATTTAAATTATACCAGTAACTTAAATTATATAAAATGAAGAGTGATCCTCGCAGCAAGGTGAACGCAATATTAAGCAATTGCATAAGAAGCCTGAAATTTTGTGCTGGGTTGTTTATACCAGGGTTAAGATAACCCAGGGTTAGTACAAAATTTCAATTCAGATATGAAAGCTTACAAAAAGGAAATTCAGTTTTATTCTTTTTGTCCACAATTTGATGATTTGATGCTCTAAAAAGAATCAAGAAAATTATCCTGAAAAATGTTTTTGACCAAACGAAAAAGAAACCTGGGTTAAAATTTAACCCTGGGTTAGTGCTAGTGGGCCTTCAAACAACTGGGCGCTCAGGACTTCAATGGGGTTTGAACCTGCAAAAGAGATGAATGTGATAGATGTATGTGAAATAAATCATAATTATAAGAACTGCGGAAATGAAATCAAATGAAGAATGATCCTCGCAGTGTGAACACAATTGCCTAAGAGGTCTAAAAAAATAAATCGCGTTCACAACTGCAAGGATCGTATTTCATTTGACGTCATTTCTGCAGTTCTTATAAGATTTATTTCATATACATCTATCACACTTAAATAATATTATAATAATTTAAATTATATTAATGTCCAAATTTTAAAACACATGTTCCACCGACACAGAAGGTTTTCAAATAATAGACTCCTTTATATGTGGTGGTTAAACTTTGCTTGAAACACAGGAAAATAAAATTTATAAATTAGTGTTAAACCAAAGTTAACAGCCCATTTCCGAGTTCCAAAAACTCTCATTTTCAACACAGGGCTAAGTGCAAAACCTATCCTGTGAAAATATAATTAACGAATAAAAATTTTTTTTTAGCAATGGCTTCACACTAAGCCTTGGTTTTATACTGAGATTTGGGCAACCTAGAATTGGCTAGACTACAACCAGTCTCTCTTTTTCTTAGTCCGTCAAGCAAAACGCACGGTCTCGCAGCTTTGCCACTCAATGCTCGTGTGCACGTGCACTCTCTTTACTAAATCTGAAGAAAAAGAGACTCAGAGAACCCACGATCCTGGAAAACAATCTGTCCATCATGTAACATTTCACGTAACGTGTCTGTCTGTCTCCGTTGTTGTTTTTAATTGTCTCGTGTTAGTTTTACTGTTTCTTACATATCTTTTAAGCTCTGGGACCACTGTAATTGGCTCAACGCTGTTGTGGCACCCCTGCCTTTTGTTTCATTGTTGTCTATTGTTTCATTGTTCATAAGGCAAAGCTAATAAAATAAAATAAATAAAGTCTAAGAATTGGCCTATTAATTAACAGTGAAAATGAAAAATGTCTGAAAGTGCAGACACTACCACCCCCTCCGCATGTAATGTAATGCTGTGACCCTCTAACATACGGTGATACAGTGTAAATAGACAGCCACTGGTTTCTTGTTTTCCCTTTTATCAAAAAGAAAGGAGAACTAAACATTTCCCCACTGAGGAACACATTTTATTGCATCGTTAGAAAGTCCTAAATTTTGCCAATGGTAGAAATGTCTTAGCTGACTTAATCAATACAATTTTGTTATACAGTGTTCAAATACATAAATAATAAAAATGGCCTTTGTCTCTCAATGTAATCACTGCTAAACAATGGCAACACTTGGAAAGCTAGGTAATGTAAGATTGTAAATTTGATGTCTGACCAATTAAGGTGCAAATTGAATACAACTCACAGAATAGTAATTTATTTCATACTCTAACACTAAGATTAACTTTTGAACAATGTTTCACATAACTGATAGCCCTGAAGCAAGGGCTTTCCAATGTGGTGCTTACTCATCACAGGCTATATGACTGATAATTGTTCTTTCAGCAGCCTAATGCATTAGATCCTCCTTGACAAGGATAAGTAGGACTGCTTGATGGTGAAATGTAGAAATTCTACACAACTCACTTATAACCAGAATATATCTGAGGCTCTCTGTGAAGTATCAGACATTAATGCTGACATGATAGTGAGATAACAAGAAAAACAACTGAAGCAGGACCACTGCCTAAAACAACAATAACATCACTCAATAGCATTAATAAATTTTAGCCCTACATCCACAAGAGGCTCATACATATTTTTCATTTCAGCTCAAAAACTTCTGTACTTTGTTCAAAACTGTTGGCTTTGTAGCATCTACATTTTGTTTAAGGGGAAACTACCTGTTCTTAATAATACTTACAAAAATACTACTTCTATTAAAACTTTTTTTAAGTATATTGTAGTTTGCACTAGTTCTTGGTACATCAAAAAACCTGCATGTAACAACCTGCAAATCACTCTATCCCATCAGAAAAACAGTTCAGCTAGTTGCCAAAAATCAGCGGTTCTTATATGAAGGTTTTTACTGTTAATTTAACATTTCCAAGGAAATAATAAAAATCTTGCATAAATCACTGAGCATACAGTGCAACAGACGTGAGATATAACTGTTCAATGTTCTTGTTTAAGACAGTCTTGTCTTGGTCTGCCATTGAAGGCATTTAAGCGCAAAATCAACAAAAAAATTTCTTTCCACAAAGCAATACTACATCGTCTTTCTTGGCAAACTTATTTATATAGTTCAGATTATAGTGCTGTGTGAAACTAAAAAAAGCTATCAGTGAAATTAGTAGCTCAGTCTTCTGCCATGTCAACATCACCCTGTAAGAAAAACAAAAAATAATCTTACTCAAACAAGTTACACATACATAAAGTAGCATAAAATATACCAATACAGCCATTGTAGAAGTAAAATGAATTAATGATCAGTAGCTGCATTCAGTAATCGAAAAAACCGAAGGTCTGATGGTTAACATTCAAGAAAAGATTCAAAATTTTTAAAATGATGTCCATATTTTTGGTTTTAAAAACATAGTAGATGTAAGCTAAAAGTAGTTTTCTTAAGTATTCTGTTAAAAAATGTTTTGTTTTTTACTTGGTGCAATAGACCATTTCCGAGTTCCAAAAAGTTTCACTTTCAAAACGAGGCTAAGTGCGAAACCTTTGTTGTGGAAATGAGTTTTAATTATGATGCAAATAAAACTCATTTCCAAAACAAAGGTTTCGCACTTAGCCTCGTTTTGAAAGTGAAACTTTTTGGAACTCGGAAATGGCCTATTCCATCACCCTGGTATCTTCATAATTGTGGCTTTCAAAAAAGAAGGGGGGAAGAAATAATATTTTTACCGCATCATGATAAGCATCCAATTCTGCATCAAGATCCTCTGCTGTAACATTGGCTCTCTGAAAGCCACCCCTCCTGCCACCTCGTCCACGACCTCTGCCTCTTCCACCACGCCCACCACTTCTGCCCTGACCACCAAACTGTTGCCGTCTTCTACTAAACAAACAATACACAACAAAGTGTTTAATACTGAAGCAATGAGTATCACATCACACTACAAAAACTCTTTGACTATCACTGAAGGGCTGTGCTCTAGCATTGCCGGGTGCTCTCTGGGGCTTTACTTTTTTCTCTTAGGTGAATACAAAAGCTTTTTGTTATTCTCAACAACACTTTATTTCATATTTACATACAAAGAAAAAATTACAAAAATGGTAGAAAACTAGGGAAAAAGTAGCAAAATTACAATATCTTTGCCTTATACATACAAAATCACTAACTCTTATTTTTTTTAACATAACATAGTAAGGTAACTGACAAAAACTATATTTGCCAGTATGATTAATTATTGCACATATATTATACACATGTATCCACAAAAACAAACAAACAAACAGAAAGACAACTTAAACAGGACAGTTAAAAGTATTAAATCTTTTAATCTAAAGAGCACCACCTACAGTTCACTTCCACATAATAGTACATTCATTCAAAGAGAGGAGGTTTTTAATCAAGACCATTTCTTTTAAAAAGTGTCTAAAGAATTATAGTCTTTTGCAATTTGCCTTTCTATCTCCACAGTGCATTGAACTATTTGTATGTACATTTGGGCGCATATCTCTTTGTTCACAGGTGTAGATATAATGCCTGGCAATAAGTAGTAAATGGTGCAGTTGTAAATCTTTTGCATCGTTAATTAAGCCAAATAAGAGAGCTCCTGAGAAAATCTTAGTTTTTGCATAACAATCCAATGATGGGCCCATCCCTGGATTTCACAGGTTCAGTAAGTTAAACAGTTGCAAGTCTTTCGGGTATTATTATGCATGTAACTTGTTCATCCTAAGAGTCAGCTAGAAATTTACATAAATGCTGTACTTCAAAAGGGATTGTGGATTTTAACAACAAATGAGCAATTACCTTTGTCCTTGACCTTGGGTGCCTCTAGCACTTACCCCACCGGTGATCATTTCAATGACCATCTCTCTCCCTAAAACATTCAACAAAATCATTGTTACATGACCAACACGAAAAGCACTAAGAGTGGCAATCACCTGTAACAGTGACTTTTTTACAGCCACCTAGATTTCCCATCAGTCAAATTTAACTTTTTACTTTTTAGTAAAAATAATATCTCTATTGGAAGGCGCAACAAACCTGAACCTGAACACTTTCTGCTCACCAGGACAACATTTACGATCAGTTAAAGATTGAAAACCAACTGTATTGTTCATTCTACAGGAATTGAGGAACACCGTGCTTTTCCAACATTTACAACAGAATCTAAATTATCAATAACTTAATTCAAAGGGTACAGAATCATAATCTAAAATCAAATGAAGGCACAACAACAGCATTTCAAAACCTTCTAAATCAATTATTATTTTTTTCATTTCGAGACCAAATTTACTATTTTTATGTAATTATTTACAATGTCGGAAACTTTTAAAACTATATTTACATGGCTCACACAGTCTATGTATTGAAGGTGTGAAAATTTTGCAAGATTTTTAAACATTAAGGCCAAATGAAGGATTACTGACTCTTACAACATATGGTAAAATTTACACCACACCTGGTGGAATTTAGTTTCTTAAAGATTGTGTAAGCCACATGTAATCAGCAAACAAACCAGCTAGAAAGACATCATGGTCAGTATTACCAGAAAAGGTGGAAACAACTCTGCAACGGGTGGAGACAAGATGACTCCAGTTTGAACCCAAAGCTGTGTTTTTGACACCTGGCTGAGCTGGGGTGAAAATGAAGCATGCCAAGGAACATCTGTGGTGGGGCTGCAGCCTTTGTAGTACACTTTAGATTGAGCCCCAACAGTAACCAAGCCCAATGAATGGCCGATGATTGCTGCTGGATGACGTCTTGCCAGCCAGATGGTGCTGACCGGACTCAATCAATAAAAAAATTAAAATATTTTACCATCAAGAGGCACTCCATTATACTGTTTCATGGCACGCTGTGCATGATCTCTCTGCTGAAAAATGACTTCTGCAGTGCCAAGGGATCGGCCGGAAACATCATAGTGGACAGTGGCTTTCTTCAGCGGCCCAAACTCACTGAACAATTCCTGAGCATTGAAACAGAAGATTATTTTTTTAATGACATTTGGGATAAGAAATCCTAGGCTGACCATAGAATAAATTCATGTCATCAACAGATGACTTGAGGTTGTTTAATGGATCATTTTTTTATTGCAAAGACAGTCGTTACAAATTTTCTCCATTTTGATTTAAAGGCCACTTAAAGTCAAATCACTTCTAAATTTTCTCATATCAGTTAAAATGTAGAAAAAACAACAGGTCAAGAAAAGCCTAAGAAAGCAATTGAAGGTTCTACTTTTCTTTGTACTATTTGAAGGGAACAATCCAGAAATTATAAGGTTTACCAAAGGTATCCTTGGAAAACCACAGTTTGGCATTCAACAATTCACTAGTCTTATTTCTGGGTAAATCTTTAACTGTTTCATTGACAATAACATATGCATAAAAGAGTTCCTTTCTCTTTCTGTTCAACAACAGTTCAACACTCCAAGCAAAATGATGGTAGAAGACATTAGCATGAATTTCATCTGATTACTTGGAGTTGTTATTACTCCTTCAGTAACATCTGAATCGATGGGCCGTTAATGCCATCCAGTGACATCACTACTCCTTTGCTTTAATTCATGCAAAAAGTAAAACAAAATTTTCAAGTGGCAAACCAAGAAATATTGTTTGGGAATGTCTACATGATACAAAACAGCTGACAGAATTGATTTCCTCTTTTTGATCGTAATTCATGTTTAACGTTCACACTATCAACTGCATGCAGCACTCTGAACCGGCTGTAATTCAAACTCAGTCGCAATCACACAATAAAACAAATACGCACGCGGAACACTTAGTTCAAAAACACAACAATTTCCTTTAATTGAAAAGAAGCTATTTGGTCCTCAATAAAGAAAAAAGAAAATAAGGAAACAAGAAAGAAAAGCTAACAGAATCATTACACTTGACGGTGAAATAGCAAGATGGTTGAATGACAACATGACATCGGTCTCAAAAACTTTGCATAAACAAAATCACTGCGGAAACCACAAAGCGGCTCCGGCCAAATGAAAAACCTTCCGACTCTCTGCAACAATTCTTCATTTGCAGTTCAATTTAGCAATTCAGTTTCAAAGACAAGGGCAATTTTGCTGTATATGATAAAGATTATCGCAATGTTTGAACTCCCAACAAGCATGCCAGGGATGCAATCCGCTGAAATCCTGATAAAATTTCTCATAATTATAAACAATTATGCAAATGTTTAGACAATCAACCAATCACAATCACCACCTGGTTTTGGGGTAGTACTGAAGTCACTGGACGGCATTAACGGGGGGGAGATTCAGACGCTGCTGAGAGGAGAAAACGACTCGAAGCACTCGGATGAAATTCAGGCTAAGAAGATGTCGCCTAAACTTTTCCACTTTCTGAGGTTTTCTTCACTATAATTAGTTTCTTATGATTACAAATCGGCCTTGCATAGCAATTATAAAGACTATGTAAGTTCTAATATCTTATGACCACTCAAAATTAACACTTCAACAAAGATTCAAATAACACCGGCTACCTTGTAGATGACATTCACTGCTGGACTCGAAAAATTTGACTTTGGCTCTTAATTTACAATTTAGACACAGCAACGCGGATAATCTAAGGAAATCTAAGGAAAGCATACAAGATGAAAAGATCGTTAGATTACCTGAATGTCTGAATCCGAGACGCCAAAGTCCAGGTTTGAAATGGAAAGTTTACAGCCCGTAGAAATTCCACCACCACGATTTCTTCCCCCTCGAAAACCGGTATCGCCATCGAACAAATCATGCTGCCATTTGTCTGGTAACTGTTTAGGCTAAAATATATTAAAAGAAAGAAAGTAAGTGCTATGAAATAGAAGCTGGACAGCGCAAAGATAGCTTTAAATTTCTCAAACTTTTCCCTAGCGATGACGATCGAAAGAACGAGAGCGCACGAACGAACATATCTTTAAAAGCAGTAAGACTGTTAAACCAAAATCATAAGATCTAAACGCTAATATAACAGAGAGAGGAAGAGGTAAAGAGAGTTTCTTGCAATAATCCGCCAAGTCTTGTTCGAAAGGGAAAAAAATTCAATACACTTACTCTTGAATATGGCGTCGGTCTATTCTTGGTTATACCACCTCTACGACTTCTCACAGGGGCTCCACCGCCTCCTCTTCCTCGTCTTCCACGTCCACCTCTTCCTCTTCTGTTTTGAATTCTGTTAAGCTTGACTATTTCGTCCAAAGACATATCTACTTTGTCTTTTGCGGCCATTTTGCTTCGTTCAACAGTAACTGCCTCGTGCTCACACCTGAAGTGAGGTAGTGACGCGTTGACTGATTATGGGATGTTGAAGTAGCGCCTCGATCTCATGCTACTTATGCTAAAGCGCGGGAAATTAAAAATGCCTTTGTGACCTTTGCGGTGAAGTTGCCGCGCGCGCGGCGCTTAGCGTTTTATTTGCCGCTGTCCCCACAGAAAAAAAAGAAAGGAAATCGCCTATCGGGCGCGCTATGGAATTCGGACTTTTCATAAAAGGAGCTAAATTATGTAACAACACCAGGGGCGTAGCTTGAAAAAGTCGTGCGCAAAAAAGATATATAACAAATTAAGGAGATGCTCTTTATAAGAAAACTCCAAACATCCCTAAACGTGCAGGAAGACCTTAGATAACAACGACCTCAACCAGGTTGGCGTCCAGCGGTTTTAGTGAAAACAAGGGTTTGGGTGGGGTGCTCAGTCTCGCGGGCTCATAAAACCTGGTCTCGGTCGTTCTGATTTAAGGATTTTCAAACGTGCAGGCGGACTCGATTCGCGCAAAGGTATTCACTTAAAGAACTTGTGATCCTTTGTTATTATGCTAATTTGTAGAGACTATAGAAATCAAATCTTCACATTACTTATTCATTTTGCCTTGAGAATGGTGTCATGATGATCCCGAAACGTCGGCTTTTAACGTTAATATTCGCTTGCTAATGAATAAATAATAAAAAATAAAAAGTTGATTCTAAAAAGACAGCAAAATACCTTTAAGATAATTATTTTAAGAGCACAGTTTTCCTCAATTCATTGAACTCTGTTCCTTTGAAATATATCTTTTTCTAAAACAACGGACTCTTACTTTTTGTCGGTCACACCCAAATGTCGGTCTCCAGAGAAACGAAGTAATTCATTAATGGACCGAACTTTGAATAACATATACCTGTATATGTAGTGAAAAGATGGCAGCTGTTGTTACTAAAAACGTGTTCGGATTCCTAACCTTTCACGCACATCGATAAATCCTGCGAGCAACGACGAAGGCGAAGGTGACGGCGACGGCAATGAGCCCAATAAGTAAATAAAAACCACAAATTTTGCACGTCCTGCGCACTCTTCTCTACAACCTGTACGAGCACAACCGTAAATTTCCTTTTGCGACGTTGTTTGGAGGACGTAAACACAGGGACAAATTCAATAACTTCTCTGAGTCCGAACTTGGGCGCTGTCTCCAAGACTCCATAGAGAAGTTCACCTATATATCTGCCATTTTGAGAGAGTTGAAATAAAAGTTTAAAGCGCGCATTCATTTTGATAGCTAGAGATGTTTTCGTTGCCCTCGCCGTCTTCGTTGCTAAGGCGCCCTATATTCATGAAAGTAGCAGTTCCATTTTGGTTTTACTGCTAACTCGTATGACCAAATGCGGAAAAGTATCCGGACAAATTGTTTACACGGCACTACAAAACATTGCGAATTTATAAGGCATCGGATTTCGGATTCAAAATCTATTGAGACTTGACCAAATCGGCACATTTTCAATTCGGATTCACTCTTGGATCTGCAGAAAAACACCGAAACGAACCCAGTAACGAAATAAAGTAATGAATCCGGAAAAGTATGTAGCCTCATTGTATGATAGATGATTGACGTGCATCAGTTAATGGACCCAAATAAACGACAAAGTATTCATAAGTTGCCACTGTCATTTCATATGCAGAAAAACACTCTTAGGCTTACAGCGTAGAGAGGAGGGGTGGGTGGCGGAGGGGGGGGCAAAGCGATTTGGAGAATTGTGCTTACCTCTGAAAAAATCCTGGCTACGCCCCTGAACACTGTCTTTCAGGTCGGCATAAAGATCAGTGCGGTGTCAGGACTCCATTACCGCTCTTTTAAACTAGTATTTTTAAATTGGCTCCTGATTATCGGAGCAAAAGCGCTGATATACTGGTAACAAATTAAACAGCAAAATATAATTGGAAGAAGAAGGTGACGCAATGATGGTGTAAGAGTTTATGATTGAAGTTCAAAAAGCCCTGAGTCAGTAGATAGCAACCCCAAAGAGTAAAACAAAATTACTTTTCAACATTTATCCACTTTCACCTGCTTTGGTTTCCTGAGCGCTGGAATTTACTGTCTCTATATATAATGAGCGCCTATGAAACAGTCGGCTGGGTTTAAAATCCTTAAATGTCCACTATAAAGAAACCGATTTTTCGGGGCAATTCATCCAGATACTAAGAACTTCAGGTCTTCGTTCAAAAGACGACGAACCGAAATTTCTCCACACAACATTACTTAGCGAAAGATTAAGCCTATTCATTTAGCTGCATTATACCCGGTACATATATAGCGGTTATCTATACACAATATGTTGATCCACATATTTATGATTACAACGTACAACCGTTTAATTATACTGCGAAGGTTGGCAGTAAAAGAAAGAAAAGGAAGCCCTTTCATATACTTCCTAGTGGCAAATGGTACCCTTTTCACACATATACCTACAGTTTAGAACGTTGCATCCCTTTTATTCTCATAACTGTAACAAGCTCAACAAAACTAATATGCTTTCGGCGCAAATATCAAGAGAACTTTAAAATAATGGAACATCCACTCCTTCAATTGATACGTCTAGAGATCCTTATCACCCTTTCAACTCTCAATAGCGAAATCAGAATCTTCGCTCAGGGTTATTGAGTTGCCATCGTAGGTCTATCCTTACTTCGAACCTTGCATTGACAGGATAAAGTACGCAACCCCTTGTTAATCAAGCAAGAAACTGAATAAAGTGAATGATTTTGCTCCTTTTTGCTAATTCTTAGTATTTTAGAATAATTCTCATAGGGGGCGTCTAATACAAATTCAACTTTTAGAGATGGGCGTCTAATACAAATTCAACTTTGTAGAGGGGGCGTTTATTAGATAAGAGAAAACAAGAGGCGTTTATTTGATCATCGCCATAATTTTAATATTTACACTTAGATACAACAAATATTTACAACAAGCGACTCTACTGTCGGTGCAAACGTTCTAAGCATAGATTCTTAACTAACTGCTAAAAGACAAAAACCTACAACGGAACATAATGGGTCTGCTTTTTTGGTTGTTGCTGATTCAATACTTTTTATAGAAATAGAGCGTTTTCACTCACGTGGCCAGCATCTATGCTAATTTATTGGAACAAAAGAACGTTTTTACAAAAGAAAAGAGTTCAGCTCCACGGCCTTGGTTTGAAAGACCAAGATGGCCGCCGTTTCATTGTTTTGGAACACTAACATGGAGGTCGTGACGTCATATGAAAACGCTCTATTAATGCAACTTAAATGTCTTTTTAGCAGTAAAATACAAAAGTTGCTTTTCTTTGGTCTACGTGCCACGGCGACCTGCATGCAGGTGACCTATTTTTTCGCGCCTTTTCAGTCAGTTTTGATCAGTGGCGTGTATGACACTAGTTTAAACCAAGCGAAGAAAAAGGCTCTTTAACTCTCTGGCCTCGTAGGTAACGGTATTTTTTCCAGGGTGCATCTTTTCTTCTTCTAAGGGCTGTTCAACAACTGCTGCTACATTCTTTCCGTAAACTGCAAAGTAAACAGAAAATAAACTTAATTAAAATCATCAAGAATGCCGCAGCGTACACGGGGTTTTACTATATGGTACAAGTAAAACGCTCATCTGTATAAAAGGTTCAAGAAAGTGACAGTAATCATCAAAATAACGTTGATAATCTTAATTCTCTGAACTGACTAATTAAATAGAGGATATTACACGGTGGCGCCAAGATATGAATTTTATTTTCGAGTGGCAAAACAATATTTTAGGAAAGAGCGCAGCGAGTGAGTAAAATATTGTTTTTGCCACGAGAAAATAAATTCATATGTTCAAGCCGCCGTGTAATGTTCTTTTTATTATATAGACTAAAAGACGTCGATAAAATAATACAGGGAAATTATCAAAATTACGTCATCGATAAACTCACGTGTGAGATTATGGAAAATAAACCTCTCGGGTCCCGGATGTAGTTTTTTTGAATTTTACGAGCGGTATATTTTCCAGTAAAACACTCGTGTCTATATAATAAATTAAATTTTCGTCGACGCAAAATCATGCCTCGGAGAAGCTCTCCTATAACTTGCATCACCGGCGGGCAAACGCTTAGTATTTCCTTTCTGCGGTCGAAAACATTGATTTTGAAAGCAGATAGAAATGGGTGGGGGGCGGCGGGGGGATAGAAAGTGCGAAAAAAAGAGTGAATAATACGCTGAAAAAACGAAGTACGCACTCCCTATTTTGGTTGGTTAGTATCGACATAACCCACCAAATTCTGCGGGAAACAATTTCAGTCAACCTCGTCCCCATGGCTTTTCTCTAAGAAAATGGGAGAAGTGGGCCATGTGGACAAGGTTGAATTTCAGTGAAAGATTTTAGCTCTCTGCAAGAAACAATCAACGCAACCTCCTTCCCAGATTCTTTCTTTTACCCCCTCCACGCCTCCCCAAGGAGCGACGGGAGCAACAGACACCCTGAGAACAGGGTTGGAATCAAGGGAAACCACGGTGGTAGGTTTATTTCATTCAACTCCATACACATAGCTAGGAGATAAAAAGGGGAGAGGGAGGAAAGTGAGTGTATGAAAGCCCGAAGGATTGCTTGTCCTAGCCTGTAAGCAAGCTCTACATTTGAGAATCGCGGGTGGCAAAGGGCCACACGCTAGTCACAACCGAAGCTAGCCTGATTCAGGCGTTCAGATAGTGGAGAGTGTCGCGTAATAGAAAGAGAAAAAAAAAACAAGGACGAAGAAAGGGAGAGATCGTCGGGTCATTACCTTCACAGTGCTCCAAGAACTGAATGATATCCTGTATGACGTTATCTCGCAACATAATCATATGCTTAGCCTGAAAGGAAAACAGAAAATAAAGTTTTGTGTTGTTGCAGACGATACTAGACTGAATAAAATGAGACAGGCCATTTCTCTTTCAAAAAAAGAACAAACAAAAACGACAAAAATAGAAAAAATTGGCAACGACGTGTGCTCTGGCATTAAAGCACAAGGCGAAAGATGCTGTCAGTTGTGGCGGCCAGAGATTGGCACGCGGCTGGATTCATCACAAACATCCTGCCTTCGAATTATACTACGAGTAGTCCCCATATTTCCTCAGGGACAGTAGAGCGAGCGAAACGCGAGCGCGTGTGAAAATCACCCAACGCGAGAGTAGGGTGATTTTCACGCGCGCTCGCGTTTCGCTCGCTCTACTATTGCTGGTTTTCAGTGTCACGCCATTCAAAATAGATCAAAATAAAAATCAAAACTATCTCATAGATAAAGTCCAGAATCTGGGAAATGAAAGGAGGTACATATACAAAGACCCTCGCCAAAATTCAGGTCAGAGGAATATTTCGTATACGAGATATCCGAAGAAATGTTTTACCCAAATTTATAGAGATTTGTATGGAGACGCCATGCTGGTGCTCACCTGGATGAGCTCCAACATGGCGGAAGGAAACCAACAGAAACATCTGTTACCGAGTTTTGCTACAAAAGCGTGAATTTATTCCTCGAGAAACTCATAAACATTAAAGTAATACTTTTTCTAATACATGAACTGTTTAAATAGCAAAATTTCCTGAAATAAGTCATTTTTTTATCCCACATGACAGCTCTCTTGGCCGTCATGTAAATGCCGCGTCACGCAAAAACTTAAAAATTCAAGCGTCCTCTATCACAAAACCAAGAACCCTTTTGAAGCGAACATTTGTATGAAAATTAGCTTTCAGCTGCTCTAATGCATCGTGAAGGTAAAATCTCAGTAGGATCGATAGTTTTTTAGTTTGAATTTTAGTGACGTCATGTGAAAACCAACAATACGCTCTTCTCACGTATGGTAATATGCCCGTCCAACCTCGTTTTTGAGTACAAGTTCTTTTGAAATGCTAATCGGACGATCTTTTCGTATTTGAATTTCAAAAACATTTTTACTCGTAAGCGAGGTTGGACGGGCATATTACCATACGTGAGAAGAGCGTATCCCTGAGGAAAAATGGGGACTACTCGTAGTCTACCCTGGAATCGGCTAGACAGAGCGCCGCTTTACAATGGCCACAGTAACGGTCTTCGAAGAGCGCTGTGTGACGACACTAAAAACGGCTGCGTAGCAGACTTAGCTTCAACTGATGGGGTCGTTCGATTGACCCGTCACCTAATCCTCCCAACCGAATGAGAGGGGGGAACGCGTGACGAAGCCTGAGCACTACGCGTCGGAGGCTATTGTTAGCCATGAATAAAGACTCACAAGAGTTTTTTTTTTAAATAATCATTTCAGAGCTCCTTACCATGTTCTCTAGCAGCGACAAAAAGCATCTTTTGGCGTAAAACCACGTATCTGTTCCAAGCTACAATGAAGAGAAGAAAAAGCAACGTAAGCGAGTGAAGTTAACCAGTAAAGGATATTCTTCTATTGACTCGAACGCCACTCCCGTAGTCTTCAAGCCTACCCTAGAGACTGTTGCGGGCACGCGCGTGTCCCACGCAGGCTAATGAGTTCTATCACACCTCGACTTGAGTGACTGAAAAGGGATTTCTCGCAGACTACCACGCACGTGTACAGCGAGTAAGGTGGGCGGAAGCTAAGGTTGTCATTTTCACTGTTCAAAGTTTGGTAAATGTACCATGTAACTGTAACAAAAGAACCACACCTTTTTGTTGTAGGGCTCCAAGCTCTTCATTATCCTGGATATTCCAAACTCATAGTTCCCCTTGGCACAGTATAAGGTTCTACAGATACAGCAGCAAAAAAATAGAGTAGTTTTCAATCGAAATCTCTTAGGCAATTTTAACATTGTAAACTTGTTCTCTGGCAGGTAGAGAAAGTTCGTCTTACTTTCAGAACCAATACAAAGAATCGCGGAAACTGAATAAATTACATACATTGGCCACCGCATGAAAATTCAAAAGCTCTCGTCTGCCCTTCTTTTTTTTAGGGGAAGGGGGGGGGGGGGAATTCAACGAGCGCGCCAACTACTCAACCCCTTTGCGCTGGCGTTTGAAAAGTCCCCCGTGGTTTTAATTACGATCTCTAAAGAGAAAATAGACAGTTTATGAGCAGACTTTCTGACAAAGCCATATTTCTTATGATACGATGTCCTACTTAAGGAGAAAGAAAGATAATTTTAAAAGTAGAGAAAAGATTGACCAGCAACATGTATAACTTGCACAAAAACTGATCACATCACTAACCCGATAACAAGGTTCACGATACACAAATGGTAAATCTTTTTATCCGGATCATCATAAGCAACTTGTTCCTGAAAAAGACAGCGTCATACACAGAAAAATAAAATGAAATACAGTTCTTTCAGTGATCATTCATAAACTCGCTCATTCTAAACACGAAAACCATGTCCTCACCTCTTCTTTTTCAATTTTTCGCATTAATTCCTCGGCCTGCAAAAAACAAAAGGAAAGAACAGTAATATTACGTACATGAAATAACAGATTTAACAACAATGATTACGTGGTAAAAAACAAACACCACGTCACTAACCTCCTCGTTAGCACTGGTCATGATGTAGGACACACAGAGATTGGCGAGCACTATGGCACTAACACTAAGAATCTGAAAAACATGATAATGTGGACACAGCATTTCAGCAGAAGCAACTGCTAAATTCAGATAATATGAACTAACAGCTGATTTTCACCCTTAAAAAGATGTAATCTCCCCACCCCCAAGGGTATTTTAGGTCGAGAAGTGTTGCCGACGCCTTCAAAACTTGACCATGTTTAAGACAAAAACCGTTCATATCGCAAACCTGTTCACTGTCAAACTCAGAAAACCGTGAACACCTGAAAAGTTTCACGACTGTTGATTGTGTACTGGCCAATAACAATATCGTTGAGGAAACGCAAGCAAACCTCAAAACCACAAACTAATTACCGGTGCTGTTTGCGGTTTAGTTATCTCGCGCCTTATTGGCTTATTTCTCGCAACACAATAACATTCCATAAATATTTCTGGTGTTCACGGTTTTGTGAGTGTCACAGTAAGACAAGAGACTTTTTTTCATACACAACGAGCAGTTTCTTATTTTATAGATAGGGAGCATGCGCTAGGGGTCATGAGGACAGAAAGAAGACTGCACTGTTCACGGGCTACGTTTTCTTGACTTCGATTAATTTCATTTTGTGTAAAGGATTAAGCATCTGACATATGCATAGAATCAGGTAGTTTTTAAGACATTGTTGGTACCACGCATGAATGGCTACACTCCGCCAACGTTCCAAACCTATTCAAGGTATTTAATTCACTAGAAGACATATCTCTTTGAATTTTGATCGCTTTTATGTACCGCTAGCGTAAAGCAACTTCACTTATCTCGATTCCCAGTTATATGCTCATGAAAACGCGGCAAATGGTCTCCTTATTTGACGTTACAACAAGGTCGTACCCAGTTCCCACAAATGCTCGGGTAATGAAACAAAAAGCACCTCACTTCAAACAGTTGAGGAACTCGGGGTTTTTGTAAATTACGATAAGTTTTTTCCGCACAGGTATTAGGAGATTTCGTTTACGATGAACATTTTTGAAGGTTAGTTGCACTTCAAGAGGAGCTGCAGAAATACTTACATTATCATAATGCTTTTTAACGATTGGCTCATAAAAACCAACAGCTTCTTTGTATTTATTTTCCTATTGAAAAAAATGGAGAAAACTTAGTACGCCGTCTGTTTCGTTAAGCTTGTCCAGATCATTGTTTGCAGCATACGTGGCTACACTTACTTGCATGAATAATACGTGAGCAACGTTTAGCTTCCAAATTTCATGTTCATTGCAAAACTCGACAGACTTTCTAAATATCTGCAAAAAAAACCCAAGGATATTTGAGTTTACAAACTATTGTGCGATTATTTATCAGCTTGGAGATAATGTGAGTAGTGACTGAAGAGATATATGCAAAAGGTCTTATCGGTAGTTGAGGATTTTTCAAGAGACCAACTAAAATTTCTAAAAAAAGAGCACTTTTATCATTTACCTTTTCAACCTGTGCATAATTATCAAGATCCCAGTATATTTTTGCTTGAGACATCAACACAGGGATGTACCTACAATAAAAATATCACAAAATCGTTTTTCCTAACTCTTGACCGATAACCTTGATTATTATACATTGTACTCACTATCTGTCTTCTTATTGGCTAAGAGCCTAGACCAATTTTGGAAATCAGCGCAAGTTACAATTTAACCCTTTAAGCCCCAGTATCCACATACAAATTCTCCAAACTGATCTCCATACATTTCCTTAAAGAATTAGTTGAGAGAATTTGTTCAAAGATCAAAGTATTTTCTCTTGGGTGATCATTTTATTGATTCTTATAACTTATCTCTTTACATTGTATGGATAATTGTAAGGAGAAAATTGATCTTGGACACTATTGGGACTTAAAGGATTAATTAGTTATCTGCTAGAAGATAACTGACGGGAGGTTGCACAATATTAATTCCTGTTCCTTGTGACTGTGTTTGTCGTTGTTTTCTTCAAAACAATGTATAATAAAACAATTATTGGATGAGGTTTTTGCGATATTCTAAACAATCCAGGTCTCAGTAAGTGTTATCAGCCTCGGCCTTCTGCAAGGCTGACAACACTTACAGAGACCTTGATTATTCTGGATATCACAAAAACCTCATCCAATAATTGTTTAAAATTCGGAGAAAGACTTCTTCCTCAATCAAGAAGAAGATGGAAGGTTCTGGATGAGGGCAGTTACTTTGAGTGGTACAAAGAACAGGAAGAACGCGAAGAGCAAGAGGAGAAGGTTGAGGAAAAATAAGGCTAAGAAGAGAAAAGAGGTGGGTATGGCAAGGAAGGGGAGAAGAATTAAAAGCAGGTGGGGAAGGAAAAGAGGTGGATCTCGACGACGCAAGGTAGTCGTGGGGAAGAGCTTGGAGGGAAAGAAGAAGGAGAAGAAACAGGATCAGGAAGAAGCAAAAAAAGAAGGGAGAGAAAAGTAAGAGAAGATGGAAGAGAAGGCATGGGGTAATAGAGGGGAAGAGATATGAGAGAAAGAAGAACGAGAAGAAACAGGACCAACAAGAAGAAAAGGAAGAAGGGAGAGAGAAAAGTAAGAGAAGATGGAGGAGAAGGCATGGGGTAATAGAGGGGAAGAGATAGGAGAGAAAGAAGAAGAAGAAGACACAGGACCAACAAGAAGAAAAGGAAGAAGGGAGAGAGAAAAGTAAGGGAAGATGGAGGAGAAGGCATGGGGTAATAGAGGGGAAGAGACAGGAGAGAAAGAACAAGAAGAAGACACAGGACCAAGAAGAAGAAAAGGAAGAAGGGAGAGAGAAAAGTAAGAGAAGATGGAGGAGAAGGCATGGGGTAATAGAGGGGAAGAGACAGGAGAGAAAGAAGAAGGAGAAGAAACAGGACCAACAACAAGGAAAGGAAGAAGGGAGAGAGAAAAGTAAGAGAAGATGGAGGAGAAGGCATGGGGTAATAGAGGGGAAGAGATAGGAGAGAAAGAAGAAGAAGAAGACACAGGACCAACAACAAGGAAAGGAAGAAGGGAGAGAGAAAAGTAAGAGAAGATGGAGGAGAAGGCATGGGGTAATAGAGGGGAAGAGATAGGAGAGAAAGAAGAAGGAGAAGAAACAGGACCAACAACAAGGAAAGGAAGAAGGGAGAGAGAAAAGTAAGAGAAGATGGAGGAGAAGGCATGGGGTAATAGAGGGGAAGAGATAGGAGAGAAAGAAGAAGAAGAAGACACAGGACCAACAAGAAGAAAAGGAAGAAGGGAGAGAGAAAAGTAAGAGAAGATGGAGGAGAAGGCATGGGGTAATAGAGGGGAAGAGATAGGAGAGAAAGAAGAAGGAGAAGAAACAGGACCAACAACAAGGAAAGGAAGAAGGGAGAGAGAAAAGTAAGAGAAGATGGAGGAGAAGGCATGGGGTAATAGAGGGGAAGAGATAGGAGAGAAAGAAGAAGAAGAAGACACAGGACCAAGAAGAAGAAAAGGAAGAAGGGAGAGAGAAAAGTAAGAGAAGATGGAGGAGAAGGCATGGGGTAATAGAGGGGAAGAGACAGGAGAGAAAGAAGAAGGAGAAGAAACAGGACCAACAACAAGGAAAGGAAGAAGGGAGAGAGAAAAGTAAGAGAAGATGGAGGAGAAGGCATGGGGTAATAGAGGGGAAGAGACAGGAGAGAAAGAAGAAGGAGAAGAAACAGGACCAACAACAAGGAAAGGAAGAAGGGAGAGAGAAAAGTAAGAGAAGATGGAGGAGAAGGCATGGGGTAATAGAGGGGAAGAGATAGGAGAGAAAGAAGAAGGAGCAGAAACAGGACCAACAACAAGGAAAGGAAGAAGGGAGAGAGAAAAGTAAGAGAAGATGGAGGAGAAGGCATGGGGTAATAGAGGGGAAGAGATAGGAGAGAAAGAAGAAGGAGCAGAAACAGGACCAACAAGAAGGAAAGGAAGAAGGGAGAGAGAAAAGTAAGAGAAGATGGAGGAGAAGGCATGGGGTAATAGAGGGGAAGAGATAGGAGAGAAAGAAGAAGGAGCAGAAACAGGACCAACAAGAAGGAAAGGAAGAAGGGAGAGAGAAAAGTAAGAGAAGATGGAGGAGAAGGCATGGGGTAATAGAGGGGAAGAGACAGGAGAGAAAGAAGAACGAGAAGAAACAGGACCAACAAGAAGAAAAGGAAGAAGGGAGAGAGAAAAGTAAGAGAAGATGGAGGAGAAGGCATGGGGTAATAGAGGGGAAGAGATAGGAGAGAAAGAAGAAGGAGAAGAAACAGGACCAACAAGAAGAAAAGGAAGAAGGGAGAGAGAAAAGTAAGAGAAGATGGAGGAGAAGGCATGGGGTAATAGAGGGGAAGAGATAGGAGAGAAAGAAGAAGGAGAAGAAACAGGACCAACAACAAGGAAAGGAAGAAGGGAGAGAGAAAAGTAAGAGAAGATGGAGGAGAAGGCATGGGGTAATAGAGGGGAAGAGACAGGAGAGAAAGAAGAAGGAGAAGAAACAGGACCAACAACAAGGAAAGGAAGAAGGGAGAGAGAAAAGTAAGAGAAGATGGAGGAGAAGGCATGGGGTAATAGAGGGGAAGAGACAGGAGAGAAAGAAGAAGGAGAAGAAACAGGACCAACAACAAGGAAAGGAAGAAGGGAGAGAGAAAAGTAAGAGAAGATGGAGGAGAAGGCATGGGGTAATAGAGGGGAAGAGATAGGAGAGAAAGAAGAAGGAGCAGAAACAGGACCAAAAAGAAGGAAAGGAAGAACGGAGAGAGAAAAGTAAGAGAAGATGGAGGAGAAGGCATGGGGTAATAGAGGGGAAGAGATAGGAGAGAAAGAAGAAGGAGCAGAAACAGGACCAACAGGAAGGAAAGGAAGAAGGGAGAGAGAAAAGTAAGAGAAGATGGAGGAGAAGGCATGGGGTAATAGAGGGGAAGAGATAGGAGAGAAAGAAGAAGAAGAAGACACAGGACCAAGAAGAAGAAAAGGAAGAAGGGAGAGAGAAAAGTAAAAGAAGATGGAGGAGAAGGCATGGGGTAATAGAGGGGAAGAGATAGGAGGAAAAGAAGAAGGAGAAGAAACAGGACCAACAGGAAGGAGAGGAAGAAGGGAGAGAGAAAAGTAAGAGTAATTGGTAAAGAAGGTGAGGGAAAGAATAGGAAGGATGCACTGAGGATGAGAGCAGCACCTCAAATCCCTAAATAAGACAAGTAATGTTGATCGTACCTTTCCAGAGCCTCATCGTATTCATTCACAGCTTTCTTAACAGTGTCGTCATCATGATTCTGTCTCGCTTCTTGAACCTTAAAGCACAGTACATGACATTAAAAAAGGAATAATTCAAAAATGCTGATACTATACACAACTTATTTATGTTTGTATCACAAAGTTTACCATCCTCTGTTTGTGTTGCAGACTGCATGTAAGGAAAAAACTGGTTCTGTTGTAAATTAAGCTTTTCTACAATCAACATTTATGACTTTTTTTACTTCCTCATTTTAAAATAAAATCCTCAGAAACATGATGTCATGTGTTTGCTTAGTAGCTTTAGGAACATTAAGTTTGATGCACTCAAATATAGAGAAATAAACCACAATTCTTTTCTATTCATCAGCAAAGCAAACAT
This sequence comes from Porites divaricata, assembly GCA_038088405.1. Taxonomy (NCBI): domain Eukaryota; kingdom Metazoa; phylum Cnidaria; class Anthozoa; order Scleractinia; family Poritidae; genus Porites; species Porites divaricata. The sequence continues at coordinate 18,605,711 of JBBMOI010000009.1, read as the reverse complement.
TATAATACTCTTAATATCCTCTTCTTCTACCTTCATAGTAGAAAGGCCACTAACCTGTTTTGTTAGTTTCCTTAAGGTTTCTGTCTGTTTTGTGGCCATATCATCTAACTTTCGATAAGCCTGCGAAATTATAGACAAATAAATCATTTGCAAATCAATGACTTTTAAAAATTGTGGATAAACCTCCTTTATGGGTCAAACTAAGAACAACTGTGTCATAACCAATCATGAAACGAAGAGTCACATAAATAACCCAAATTAACATTATTGCTTACAGTTTAGTTACTATGTTTGCAAATTTTGTACAGTGAAATTTTGTACAGTGGACCCTAAATTAAAGGGACACCCTCTTTTAAGCTGGCACCAAAGCTGGGTACTGAAATTAACATCTTATATTTTCCTTTATGATGAACCCCTATTCAGTGGACACCTCTATTAAGCAGACACAGACACTAAAGTAAATTGTATTTGGCTAATTTCTATTGTTAAAAACCTCGATCAAGTGGACACCGGACTGAATTGACAATAGGGAGCTTAAGCAACTATGACGACGACCACAACGACGACTTCAAAAAAACAATAGGTTTAATGATCAAAACAACAGCTCTGCACGTGCATCACGCTTTTTAGTACATTTCTTTGACGTCCACTACACAACTACGACGTGAAACCTCCTAATTTGCCATTTTATGGAGGACGTGAACATACGACGACGAATTTTCCTTCCTCTTTTTGAACCTGAATAAAATCCTTAAGAATTCAACTCCAGGAAAAGTCGCTTGCATTTGACATATTGAGCGAGTACAAATAGACACGACTAAGTTTGAAAGAACGCAAATTTATTTTCTTAACGACGTTTTCACTGCCGTCGTCGTCGTCCTTGCTTAAGGTCCCTATTAGTAGTATTGGATTACTTCCTTAAAATATGTTCTGTAGTTGATTAATAAAGATGAGTCAATACATTTAGATGTCAATAAACTGTAGATTACGGCAGTGTTCTGATACAAACCTCCTCTGGTGATGTTTGCTGTGTTATCATGGCATCCAGAAAATCATACATGTACTGTACAAACAAAGATTCAGAAATACTTGATCAGATTCACTAATAAATAACTGGCACGCAGACAAGCCTGCTTGGCTAATGTTGTTGTTGTTGTTCAATTTTACTTAGCCTAAATGATATTTCCCTTTGTTTTGAGGTATGGTGATGTACATTGTATGATAACGAGTTTTTCAAACAAAGGAACATAAAATTAAACCAAAGAGAAAGTTAAACCACAAAATAGTCAAAGAGGGTGGTTTAATTAAATAACTCTTCCCTAAGAACAGGTTTGTGTTCCTTTAATGTTGGCGAAACTGAAAAGCCCAGAAAAGTCACCTTTAACCAATGCATTAACTTAAGTGAAGCATTTGCACATGCATTTTCCATTTTATTTTTTTACAATTTGACAGTCCACGAGCGAAGCAAGCATGCTAGAGAAAGCACTTAGTGAATAAATCTGCCCCAGCTTTTATTTTCATATGCGCACTCAGCAATCTCTAAAGAAAAAAAGGGCCTGTGAACAGGCCACATTAACTAAGACAAGCAAGTAACAGCTCCAGGCAACATTTACATATATATATACTATGGATTCTTGCAAAATCTATTATAGACATAGTCACAAGCTCCATATACAGGACAGGCAAGCAAAATGTGAGAGCTGTCTTTGGATAGCCTGTGTGCAGACGATAACTAAACTCTGATTAATACTGTCTGCGAAGCAGCGCTGAGATCCTTGTCCTGGACCCCCAACAGACTCAACAAATTACCAGAAGTGCGTTTCGAAATTCCCTTCAACCTGATTGGCGATCACGAAAAACAAAACAAAGACCTTTTTTATCTGGCCAATCGTGGCACATACTCAAATCTGTGTACACAGCTGAAAGTCCAGAACAAGGATTTCAGCACTGTTTCGGAGACGGAGTTAACCAGAGTTTAATTTCATCTGCGCACAGGCTATCTTTGGAAGGACAAGCTGGAATTCAAGTTTCTTCCTTTCAAGCCCTGGTTTCAACCGTTTGGGTAGACAAAAATGAGGAGTTCATGTGAGTGCCTGTACTTTGCACAAAATCTCCAATATTAGAAGAAAATGTACTGCGTGGAACTGATAATGTCAGAAATCATTTAAATGCCTTCAGGTATGATTGGGTCCCTTTGTGGAAAATCTTTGATAAAAATCCCTTCCCTTAGTCGAAGTTTACCGCTGTAGCTATGTTTGTTAATAACCAGCCTGTTTGCCTTCTCCCAGTCACTGTCCCTAACCATGTCTAAGGGGTTCCTGTAAGTTCGCTGGAGCAGCTAAGAGAACATTTGCTATGAATTAAGACTGAAACATTTGGCAATATTGGATAAAATCACTTACTGGTGTGAGGAATTTATAAGTCAGGTGAGCATTCTCTGCCAACACATCTGCAGCCAGATCAAAATACTAAAACAAAGAGGAGTAATATTGTGACATGTAAATACACTAGTCTTACAGAGAAATCTACTAATCCCTGGCTACTGGAAAACAATTTTTTGGCAACCTCTCAATCTAATTCTGAACAAAAACTTAGCCAAAGGTAATCTTAGTTACCGGTAATCACTGCTACTATCTAGCTATTCAAAAGCTAGCTCACATCAAGTCAGTTACTATGACATTTATGAAATCAATGTGATGTATTTCACATTTTCGTTTTATTTTTAAAATCAAGTAAAATTCTGATGTTAATGGTGGTGATTATGCAATTTGTTTCATTGCAGATAATTTTATTACTTGCATCTTACAGTACCTGGTATTTAACATATAGCAGCAGGAGATTTCCAAAGGTTTCTACAAGACAAAAGGTGTGGTAGATTCAAATCAAATAAAACAGAACTAAGAGTAGGACATTTTATACAGGAATAACCCAAGGTCTGTCTTGATTACTGACAGTGAAGACAGATACTGTATACCAGACTCTTCTTTGCATAAAATGTAAAGCATCTGTCCCATAATGCTAAGAAGCACCAAAATTACTGCCACATTATTAATTGGAATATTTCTCATTATACATAAAACTGCAGATTATTTTGCTTATTAGTTTCCAGCTGGAAGATTCTATAGTCCATAAAAATAAATTATGGTTCTAACACTTGTGTTATGCTTTCACTATGACATCTGGAAATAGTTAGATTGGCTTGGCTTAGTCTACTGATTAGATGAGAATTAACCATGAACAGAAATACCCTAGCACAGTTTTAATTTTACCTGGTGGGAATGGATTTTGTTGTAACAAGAACTGAAGCTTTTCAAATCCCTTCAAAGCAAAAAAAGATATTCTTAGTTAAAAAAATAATATTATCATGGGAAAACTGAAGCCAGGAAGGAAGAATTAAGTGACAGTGCAGAAGAGAGACTTCTAATCAGATATATACTGCACCTGTGTTGGATCAGCCTCCATGTTCATAAGAGCTTGGTTGTGTAAAGTGACTGGGTCAAGTTCCTGTAATTTTTCACCAAGTCAAAATCATTCGTTAGTTACATTTGTCCATATTTTTAGGTTGTTTATTGTTGTTTGCAGACATTCACATCTTTCTCAAAATTTGCAAAGTGCATATTTGTGTTAATATTATAATTACTATGATGTTTAGAACAATAAAACCCATGCTCAAAGAAATCCACGCACAAAGCTTCAAGGTGTGACTATTTTGGTAAACATACAGTGAGTAGAAAATTAAACTAATTAGGGTTAAGCTACCTCTTCAGTTCTTGGAGGCATATCCGTCAGTGCTTCTTGTGCTGAATCAACTAAAATATAAAAGCACTGTCATTCAGTTACTGATGAAATTTAATAAAAATAAGACAAGACTAATACCTAGTTCAGTCTATGAAAAATGACATACAAAGCTTCTGGCAACATATATAAACACTTTTGCAAAAGTCTGCCAATCAATCAAGCATGCATTCAACCACAACTGACAACAGCTTACAGTTTTTGAGCTGGTATTCAATCCCTGCCTTTAGGTTAAAAGCTTCAATTAAAGCTGTTTCATGTAAAACCTATAAAAGGAAGTAAATCAATAATTTGAACCAAATAAAAACTATATTTTAATGTAACAGAGGGTGAATTAACTTTGATTCTTAAACAATGATATAAATAATAAGACAGCAACTGAAATAAAAAATAGAAATATAGCCTGTATCTATAAACTGTACTTATTGTCATCACAATAAACTGGAACTAGTTTAAGAATTGACAAGTGTTTAGAACTTTAACCAGTCTGCCACACTGGTTAGGAATTAAGTGAGTAAACTTGAGACAGGTCAAGACAAGAACTATAAAATAAATATTGATCTTTTTATTTCTTAGCCAGCCAAAGGTACAACTAACCTTGGTGTTTCCAACACTTCTTACTTCAATACCTTCTGTTGTCATGCCAACACTGAGTTCTAGAATAATAAGAAATAATGTGTCATTTGTTACACTGAAACAAGCTGTTCTTTTGAATGCCACTTTTGCAACACTGTTATTCAGAACAAGTGTTTCAACATTTGGCAGTTTGCTTGCATGGAGCAACTTGTAAGTTCAAATTCCTAATTTATAGACAGAGAGGTAAGAGGGCCTATAGGCAGTGGTAGACTACTGATAACCAGCTTTTATTGAAACCGCTGTTACATGTATGTTACAAAGTACCTCTAAGAGAATATTGATCTAGGCAAATTACCCCCTTCTATGCAGGAAACCCTTCAATTACTATCATGATTTTAATATTTTAAAATTTAATATTCACTAACCTGGATGCTCTCTGATTCCTCTTTCAATAATGTCGGCAATGTGTTTTAGGGCAGGTGCATACTGTTTTAGGCTGTAGAAACACAATGCTATGTTGTATGACAGATCTGAAAAGAAAGGGATGATAAATCCAAGACATAAGTGCAAATCACATGTCAAAAAAAATTACCTGCCTAAGAGGGTGTGAAGAAGAAGATTAAAGATAACAAACAGTGGAACCCCACCTATGGGGCGCCTCCATTCAGGGGACACAAAATTTGGTCCCAGAAAGACACCCACATAATCTTTTTATTCATTACGGTCTCTTTTGAAGGGACACCTCTATTCAGGGCAAATGAACACTTTTTCTGGGTCCTGAAATCTGGGCTTAACCTCCATTCAGGGGATACTTAGCCCTCAAAAAGTGACTGAACTATCTGACTTGAAACAATGTACTGCACTTGTATGAATTCAACATATGTTGCAGAGATAAGCTGAAGATCATTTTTTATATTGTCTTTCAGACTTTGTTGGTTAATTATTAACAAACCCCGGCCCAACCTCCATTCAGGGGACACTTCTATTCAAGGGACACTTTCCTCAGTCTCGAGGGTGTCCCCTGGACAGAGGCTGTGCGGTTAAATGACTTTAGTATAATTACATTGATGACAATCGAAAATAGAGCGCTGTGATTGGCTAGGAGCTTCGCACTATCCCGCGATAATCACCGCGCGGTGATTATAGCATTGAAGGCTAGCAGTTTTCAAAATGGCAGCCAGATTTTTTGATGTTTCGGGGTCGGAAATTGATCAATAATATTATCTTATTTTCTCGAATAATCATCAGTGTAATTATACTAAAACAATTAGTCGCCTCAGGCGACGTGAATATTGGCGAATAGTCACCTCGACTACGTCTCGGTGACTATTCGCCGATAT
>JBBMOI010000009.1:18590000-18595000 GCA_038088405.1 Porites divaricata | reverse complement strand
TTTTTGCAAACTATGCTGACCCACACAAAACTATTTAAACTGTACTTTTCTGTTCAATTCTACAAGTTATGATTCAAATAAGTTAAAGTCCAATACTTGGCCACATTACCATCCAACACTTTACATTATGTTAACTTGCCTTACGGTGATTCTCTAGCTCCTGGGAGAGGATTTGGATTGCTTCATGAAACTTTTGATTCTTTATCTACAATATAGTGAAGCAAAATAAATTTATGAATAGCTTTATAAAAACACCTATTCTATCTAGAAAGGGAATTGAAGATGCACTAGGGTTGGAATTATTTTGCTGTCTAGTGTATACAAGGTTTATAAAATACAGGCAAACAAGGTTTGAGAGTCACACTAAGAAATTAACAATGAGGCAAGACATTGTTTACCAACAACCAATCCTCCTTCCTCACTTAGAAGGCGGCAGCACTAAAACACAGAATCCGGAATCCGGAAAGGGAAACAGAATCACGGAAACAGAATCGCAGATTCACGGAAACAGAAACAGAAATGGAATACGGAATCCGTGAAAGAAGGTTCCAAGCGATCGATTTGAAAAACAAATAGCAGCAAATTATGACAATAAAATAAATAAAAAGAAAAAAATGACATAAATGAATAAATTAGCTGAGTAGAGGAGACTGCTATATCACTAGAGGAGTCGATTCCGGTGAAATGAGACTCTTGATACCACTTGAATGAATGCAAATTCTCATGGGACAGCAAAGCGAGGAGAAAAACGTCACTGACAAAAACTAGTTCCTTAAGAAAAAGGTAACTTATATGGAGACAGACTTTGTTTAAATCGACAGAGGCAATGTTTATATAACTGACAGGAGTCACCGTCAAGTTTTTCCTGAGTGTCTTTTCTGGGTTGTCTTCAACAGTGTTCAGTTTTATTATCAAGACAACTTACTCAAAAGAACCATGGCAATGTGGAGTCCAAAGAGAAGAGAGAATTGTGCATGCATTTGCTTGATTCCGCAACTGATTACATCAAAACGATGCACCATGTTTAATAAGCCTCTTCAACAAAAAAAAAGACGTCAACGTAAACTCAATTACAGGTACACCAGTATGCCATCAGTATTCAGCTTGGCGAAAAAGTTGAACTTATTGGTAAAAGACCGGAACTGCGGTCACGTCACGGGTCGGTAATGTGTTGAGTATTCAGTGTGGGGACAATCACGTGGTGTGGTCTGAGGCCAACTACTACTATTCTTGACATTTAGCTACAAAGGAAACATTTAACTGTATTATTCAACCCATAAACTCGTGAATAAAAATTACTCGTAAAATTACTTTCATCAGCCTTGCAGTGCAATAACCCACACTATGACAAACCTTATCAAGACACAATAACAAGGATATATTTGAGGGAATAGCCAAGAAAATTAAAACAAATTCTCTTTGGATTATAAAAATTATGCAATGTTAAATTCTTTAACTTTCTATCATTGATATTTGATTCAGTATTCCGTATTCCGTTTCCATTTCAGTGATTCTGTTTCCGTTTCTGGATTCCGGATTCTGTGTTTTAGTGCTGCCGCTTAGAAGGCATGATTCTCACAAGCCCCTTTTTTTGTGAGCTTCCTCTGAAAGACAGGATTTAGACAGGTCATTTTTTCCCAAGTCAGATTCATTCATCTCTAATATATGAATTAATGAAAGATTTTGACAGCACCTAGATTCTTGGCTTGCAACCACATGACAAGGCAGCCATGTTGGTGGTGTGTTGGTGGTCAATACAATAGAATTTTTTCTCGAAGAATTTACAGAAAATAGGGTTTAGTTCCCGGAGGAGAGAAAACTTTTTTTTCTGACCACCAACATGGCCACCTTGACGTCACGTACAAACCAGCAATAAGGAGAACTCAAAATTTAGTAGGAAGATGGCACTATGTATACCTCAAGGTATACCTCAAGGTATACCTCAAAGTAATGCATAACAATTCAAACTCGATCCTTACATTTTGAGCCAACAGGGTCCATCTATACCATTCATACCTTACAAAAAATGCCTTCCACATGGGAAATGCAGATTTAAAATGAGATGTCCCAATGTAGCATTCTCCCCCCGGTTAGGGGGGGAGGGATAACTGTAAGTCAAACCACAACTACTGTCACACAAGACACAGGCTCTGACAGCCAAAATACAGCATTATGACTGGATAAAAACCTACATTAACTAAGTAATGGACGTTTGAAAGTCATTAGAAGGTACGATCTGAAAAGCACCTTAAGTTTAGCGGCTGGGAACCCAATTTTAACTCTCACAAATTTCACATTGTTCCCGAGCAACCGATGTCAACAAAATATCAAACCCCCGAATCAGATCTAAACATGGTAAGGTCACACTAAAAAGCTTACCATTCCGTAAATTGTTGTCGTATATTCTCCTTCTTTGACTTGTGTAGTCGCCATCTCGATAACCAAGCGCGTAAAGGAACGAAGAAATTCACGAAAATTTTCAGCGAGGCGAGAGCAAAGGAAGAATATTTCAGATAGTTCCCCGGATGGTAAAACGATAAACTAGATCCCAGTACACCGCGACAAAAAACTTTCGCCTGGCAAATGTCGTTCTTTTCATTGATCCCAAGACAATGATTCATTGTAATTGATCAAATTGTCACTTTCGTCCAAACATCGGGGAAGGTATAATCCTAGAGCTTAGGTAAGTAAAGGTTATAATTTGTTGTACTTCTTTATTTTATTAAGCTTTTTTCACTGACAGAAGTAAGCTATAATTTGCTTAATCGGCCTCGTATTGAATTACAGTCTTCAAGGTTCATTATATTTCTTCTGGGATATAAAAAATTTGAAGGCCAACAAAACATCAGTGTTAGCTTAGCTTGTAGCTAACATATGGAATTGTCTGCTTCATGTTTATTCATAACTTGCAGATTTACTGGCCTTCAATTCGAATTCTTTAATTAAATCCTGTAGGACGTGTCTTATGTAATTTCTGATAGAATTTCGTTTTACAATCCTGAGTATCCCTCCATTTATTTGTTCACTGGTTGGTGAATTAATTATTTCATGATTTCCCAGTGGATAATCCAAAATATACAGCACTGAAAACAACCTGTCTTAAAGTCGAAAAAGTTATCTTGATTTTTTTTTCCTTTGGGATTTTTAGGTTAAAAGGTTTTATTTGTAATCAGACGATAAAGCCACACCTTTTGAATTATTTATCACTGACAAAAACTCTTTGTTGGATAAGTAAATTAAAGTTTTTAGTTGGTATATTCTGTTTTCTTGAGTAAGCATTTGAGACATATAAATTCTTTTATTTTAAGAAATAGAAAGTTGATGCATATTTACAAGTAAAAATATCAGAGAGGGAAGTTATGATGAAAACAGTAACCATCTAAAATCCCTCAGGTCATACAATTTTATTATGTGTTTGTTTAATATAGCGAGGTTGTTTGAGGCTGTTTAATAAGGATCTAGATAGGGCATCGCTAACAAGTTAAAGAAACTGGTAGATAGAGTGCACACTGTACAGTTAAAAACTTAAACTTGTTTTTTTTGTTTTTTTAATGCTGCTTTACTTGTTCTTACAAAGTCCAGCTTTAGTTCTTACAGTATAGTACAGGTTGATTGACACCTCTTGCAAGGAACTACTCTATTTCAAGACAAATCAATACTTCCACAATAATATTTATAATTTTCTTCTTGCTTCAGTGAAAGATCATTCTCTCTCTTCAGATTAAAATGGATGTATTATTAAGAATCTCTATGGTCTTAGTGCTTTGCCTCTCAGCATTAGGATCCAAAGTCAAGTTACCTCCAGATATGTCCCAAGGTTTGTATGAAAATCAATAGACCCTCAGAGTACTATCACAGGTGAAGATTAATTCCTGTTTTTTTCTGGACCTTTTGTATTTTAGAGTAACCTTTTTCCCAGTTTTAAGCCATTAAATAAAATCTTGAATTTTTAATACATAACTCTAGCTTACCAATGCAAAATTAAAAAGTGTCCCAAATTTTAATTGAAGTAAGACAAAATTACAGTCACATTCATGAAGGTGTAAATACCTGATCTCTTTTATTATCTCCAATGGCACTCGCATCATATCTTTTTCATGGCTCCTTTTGAATAAAATGAGCTGTTGTTATTGTCATTAGATTGCCCAAAATCTCAATTTTTATTTGACAAAGAAGCTTACCTGTCTTTAATGTGTTTTCCTTCCCCAGCAATTTTTTGTGAGGGTTGCAGTGCTGTCATGCAAGGTAATGAAACCATGTGACTTTTATTGAAAATGGCCACTAATGTGACAGGTCTTAATTTTAGCTAAAGCAGGTCTTAATTTTAGCTAAAGCCATTATCCATAAAGAGGAAAAGGCCTTTGCCATTTTGTAATGAAAAATCTCAAATCAGTATTACATACCCTGAGTACAGAGAGTTGGTTGGGTCAGGCAATGGGACAGTCAGTTAATATTGCAACAATCCAATACGGTGATGATAAGAATAGTCGACTGTGAGCAATCTCTCTTTTGCTCGAAAATCTGTGAGAGAGTGCAATATATGAGTATGCAACTTAGTAGTACTCCTCTATTGATTAAACTAAACACAAATAAGTATCACAAAATGCTTATAGTATCCGAGATCATTTAGAAAATATATAAACAGGGCTTCTGATATTTCGCGGGATTTTCAGGGGCAAATTCGCAGAAAAATCGGCCGATTTAGCAGGATTTTGCTGGAAAAAAGTCAAAATTTGTGGAAAAATCAGCCCATTTCACGGGATTTTAGCGGAAAAAATTCAAATTTCAAAGGATTTTCAGGGGCAAATTCTTAGAAAAATCGGCCGATTTCAGGGGAAATTTCGGGGGTAGCCAAGAAACAATCAGTAAAAAACAGCCGATTTCACTGGTTTTTTTTTTTGGCAGATTTTGCTAAAATCAACTCAATTTTCGCGTCGATATGACCAGCGTTGTTTAACGTTTTTTTAACAGGGATAATAATTTGCTTTTTTAACCAACAG